>JAHWXV010020415.1:0-10877 GCA_024586415.1 Phrixothrix hirtus
ATATATATATATATATATATATATATATATATATATATATATATATATATACCAGTTCCTGGCGAAATCACTCTTGTGCTACATCTTAGGCCACTTTACGGTAAGATACGGTGGGTCGGGTACAGTACAAACAACCTATTTACAAGTTCTGATCTGCGATAATGGACAAAATTCAAGCAACTGTAAGAGCCATCCTGGGCTACCACAAAGAAGGAAAGAACGTAGAAGCAACCGAACTGCTACGCACGCTCCCGCCATATACCCTTCATGAGGTGTTCGGAGGCAAATATAGGTCCAATAAATACACCATAAAGTATATGATAGTCCTAACCCTCTACGATTACACTCACCCCATCAGCGAAGTTTCTACGCCTGCGCCAAGTGCGAACGCAGGACACGCTGTTAAAGCACTCATCAGTATAATAGAATACTTTTCAGATGAAGAAGAAACCATACATCAACTTTCAGTTATAAACTCAGACGGCTATACCTTCCAGAAAGGTAAAAAGCGGAAACCAAGGAGCAACAACGCTAAAGAACTCGAAAGCACCGCCCAAAAATCCAGGTGGGGAACCGTTTCAAAGCCCTGTTAGAAGATGAAACGGAACCCGTCCGCTAAACAATAACGACAGTCACAAGCGATAAGCTCACGCCAAGACGGGCGACAAAGAAAACACCGCCAATAGTGATACGCAGTAATGAAAACTGGCTGCAAATCACCAGAGACCTCGCGGACATAACCTTGCGATTATCAGCGCATGAAACACCGCGCTATACATCAATCTACAACCAATGTATGAAAACAACTTCAGAGGCATTGCCAGCTATCTGAATGAAAATAAAATCCCGTTTAACACCTATCAACTGGAACGGGGAAAAACCTTAAGAGTGGTCCTCAGAGGACTTCCGGACATAATCCCCGATATGGCAATTTTAGAAGAGCTCCATGGACAAAACCTGCCAGCCATCTCATGCGCCACGGCAGGGCAGGGCACCTATGGCCCTAAACTACTTAGAGCTGGAGAAAACTGACTCCTGTACAAACATATATAACCTGAAGATAGTTCTACAAGTTTTAATTGCGGTGGAATCACCAAAAAAGAAGTCAGGCATAACACAGGTTCACAGGTGCCAAAAGATTGGACATTCTTAAAGGAACTGTCACGCGGGCCACAAATGCGTGAAGTGTAGCCAAAATCATGCTACCACCGAGTGCGTGAAACAAACAAGTGAACCGTCGCAGGGCGCAAACTGTAACAGTAACCATACCGTGAATTACCGAGGGTGCCAGCGATACACAAAATACAACCCAAGTTCCAGAAAAACAACCATAAGCTACTACGACGCCGCAAAGGGTATTACACCCCAAGCAGCAAGCATACGAGAGGAAACCGTAAAAAACAATAACCAAACTGAAGGGCACACCCACCAGACCGCCGACTACTCCAAGCTCCTGACAGTAGGTACGACCATTTTGGAAGCACTGAGGTGTATGTCCAACCTAGGTGAAGGAGTTAGCACAATCTTAAGATGCCTTCCAGATATTCAAAGAATATTTGCACAGACACCTTAAACGCAAACCATCCCTTCTGGGGACGCCGCAAGCAGCGGTAACCGCGCAACCCTTATCAAGATACATATCGACGGAGATGAAAGAAAGAGGTTCCAGGCCCTCCAATACCATTCAAAAGATAGAAAAACAAATAGATAGCAAAGACAGAGAAGGCATCCTGTCATCTATGAGATTCAATATATAGCAATGGTTTAACCGATAACAAACTAAACGAAATAGTGTTTACGTTTACTGTCGTATTGTATTTGACTCTAAACTGGAATAATGTTTCCAAGCATTTGCTTTTTTCGTATACATTACGTTATATACAGGTACAGAAGAAACGCGTCTAATTAACCGAGTTGGGTGAGATTTTTACAGTTTCTTACAGTCTCCTAATACAATGTGTGTCGATTGTGAAAGTTGAAAGCTATAAGAGATGCACGACTTAATTTTTATCTTCGTAAATTAGTACTGTTTACTATGTACAGTTCAACACTTAAATCACAGTAAAAATTTGGTTATACTCAGACACTAGTTTGCAACTTTGATAACACCCGAATAGTATCTATTAACCGATGAGTTAAAATAAAAGATAAAATAAACATTGTTGAGTACGGATTGGTGTCTGTAGAGCAATCACTGAACTTGGGTAGATCAAACCGCTATGGAATCGACCTAAATAGTTAGCAAATTACTGTAAATAATAACGTTTTTATTAAATTTATAAATGTAACTATTCATTCATATATTTTTAGTCAATAAGTTATTTTAAACTGTACAATAGATTTAATTAATGTAAAGTTTTGAATTGTATCAATAATGAAAATGCAAATCTCAAATTAGGGAGTGACTATTTAAATCAATAAAAGTATTGTGCTAAGCGCCACCTTAAATAATGAAAGAAATACTGCAAATTCTAGTAATTAATAGCAGAAAGCACTGTTAAAGGCAGTTACAAAAATAGCTTTGTACCCGAAAAATTACTACGATAAGCTAGCAAAAAGTGTGCACACAATAAAACCTTAAAACTAGCGTATACAAGGTTCCAATAGAAAGTTGTAAATGCCGTAAAACAAAAATGAATGTATACGAGGTAGTCTCATAAAGCAAAAATTACTTTAACGCTACTACGCATTAGCATTAGCTAATAAATTCTGTCCTTAGTGCAGGGTAACCTACAGAACCCTAACCGTCTTCGACTACCCCTCAAAGTAGCCGTCACAAAATGGCGCCCAAATCAGAGACCTAAATAGCAAGTCAAACGTGATTTTCTAAAAATTTTCACGTCTATTTGAATTTGCCACGTGACAATAAAATGGAGAACCTCAGAAATAATTTAGAAGAGAATAAAGACACATATCATGAGGTGTTCTTGCTAGTAGTATAATGTACCTATGCTCCACACCAAGTTTGTCTTTTATTGCAAATAATTAGTTTAGTAATTTTAAAGCACAAACTCGATACTGAAATAGGACATAGTCACATTAATTGTACATATTTAAATCATTTAAAACATTTCTTTAATTTAATACTAACAGAACATCCTGTATATATTTCATTTAATTATTACTTATATAATTACCGAGTTTTAACTGATTATTATGTTCATTTATTTGTTTATTTTTACTTTTTAATTACCGCTGCATTTATTAATATTAAGATTAGGTATATCTTAATGTATCTTGTATGAAATAATCTAGCAGTTCAAGATTCTTGACATAAGTCAACAAAACATTGCCTGTGTAGGTTAAGGGGTTTGAACTCAGAGCATAAATAATACGAATGTTCCGAGCTGATTATATGCGTTAGTTTTAATCATTGATGGAAAATTTTACATTATATTAATTAATTTAGTTACCTTATTTTAATTAAGATATAACTTATTTATTTAAGGTTTGATTTATATTTATAACCGCTATATTGTGTATAATTTTGATTGTTTTAATCCATGAAATTTAACCTGAAATACTATTTTTGTTAATTACTTTCACTCAGAAACAGTACCATAAATGTTTATTACTACTGCTTCAAGAGAATTAAATTGCGCATTCGATATTGTATTAATCAATTGTAGAAAATATTAATCAAGTGAATTTAAGGGCTAGAAAGTTGTTTTGCCTTGAAATCGCAGATAACCATTTAAATAAATGCCGCCGCGTGAGGTTCGATTTATAGAGAACCAGCTCTACCGTAATAGCCAGAGGAGCTACTCGTTGAGTAATTTAAAACATAATCCACCACGTATTCGAGTCGTGAATTAGTTCTATTCGTAAAGTAAATTTCAAAATTGTTAAAATTGCTAAAATACGTAATATTATAATTGCTTTTGATAATTAAAATTTAAAGCAAAAGAAACAATCGTATTTAAATACAGGCCGCATTTTCCCAACATTTGCAGAGGAAGAAACGCTCTGTTACGATATCTAACCCAAAGACCACGAATGTTGTTAACTCGCACGTTTGGTTTTGAATTCAGTAATTAAGCAGAAATATTCTATTGTGTTTGGCTAAAGATTATTTATTCAGACACTCACCGTATTGCTGGGAAGCATTCTGGCACTTTTCCGCAAAGAGTTTGAGGAAACACCCTTTTGGCTTGATTTCTCGCTCCTCGTAGTGACAAAACCCATTTGGAAAGTGCCGCTCCACACCACTCTAAATAAACCTTAGTCAAGGGTAAATAATCCAACATCAAACAATAAATACTTAAATTAAAGCACACACGCCAAAACGACACTTTTAAAATAACAATTAGAACCGTTAACGTACAACATCTTGGTGGTCATGAACCGTTAGGTCGATGAAATCAATTAAAAATGATAGCACAACAGTGCACTAACACGGCACCTATTATCTGTAATTAAAAGAGAAACAAACGTTAGCTAATTTTAAAATGTTTATATTAATAATACAATTTAAACGTTGTGGAATTTACTTTGTTATGTTTTAAATAAATGATTTTCTGTTATAAAGTCTTATTACTGAAGGTATAATTATACAAACAATTAATAAAGGATTATATTACAAAGGTAATATAACCACAGTTAATGTAAATACTTTTAAACACAGAATGAACAAATGTTAAAGTGCAGCACAGTTTAAAAATAACAAGCATGCAAACATCCTGAGTTTAAGAATTAATTGCAAACAATCCCAATTAAAAATAAAGTATATTTATAGAGCTTTATAATTAAATGCAAATAAATATAACATTTTGAAGGTGTACACCAAGCTCCTTAAGAAATAGAAAAGTACATTTAGCTTACGAACTACAACTAAATTAAAAATCAAAAGTATTAATTGAGCTAATTGAACTAACTTCATGACACAAAGGTATATACAGAGTGTAACAAATTAAAAATTGTAAATAACCTTAATCTCGTGCAATTTATATGCCCCAGTTCACACTGGGAAGCAGCTGTGTAATAGTTTTTAACCTCTACATAACCGAAGTAAATTTTAGACAGATACTGCATCATCCAAGGCACAGTTCTGGCCCAAGTCCTACGTTTGAGCAAAACCCGAGGCAATCCTAATACTAGTCAAGCATCCCCGATATAAGTTTTAACGTTTAAAGCAGAGTACGTTACAGTAGCTAGTATAAAAGGAACTCATAAATATTCAAATTCAGAGTTAGTACTATTACTCTGTTAATGAATTGAAATATTCTAAATAATTTATTAAGAGATCTTGAAAATTGTCTTTTTTGTGAATTTATTGATCTTGTAAATGTTTCAATATGAATGTCACCATCTATAACATTAATAAATAAAAGAAAGTATTGAAATGAATTCAGTATATTACGCAGAGAAAACAAATATTTGTCATATCACAGTAATGTACAAAATGTTTCAAATAAATTAATTTTAAGTGATGAATAGGGGTTGATATCATAAACTAATTAAAAATAAATAAATTTATAATTAAATAGACTGAGGTGAGTGTGAATTCATAAAGCACAATAATAATTTAATAAACACAAAATTGATTACAATTATTCACTAATTATTTGAAATTAAAAAAAATAGTTTTATACAAAATTTCTTCCCTCTCACAACTCAGAGTAAAGAAAAATACATAAAGATCAAATGGTACAGGCAACTGATACAAGATTGAAGATCTTGTACACAGGTGGTAAAAAATAAAATGAATTGATATATGCCGAATTGTTATTATTACCGTTTAATTGTAAATAAATAAATCAAATCAAATATACAAGAATATTCAAAATTAGGAATAGCAATACAAATAATTCAAGTAGAAATAACGAGTCACCTTTAGTAAAAACTGTGTCTCATTAGACACCACCTACTGCAACTGTAATGTAGTGGCAAATCAGAACATAACCAATAAATGGATCGAATAGAAATCTTGATTAAGTATCGACTAAGACAAAGTTTTCCAAATCCATACAAGTGTTGTTCCAAATTGTTGCTATAGAGTTGAATAATGAAAAGTTCTGTTTTCCAAATTATTATTTATTCACAAGAGTATAGAAGGCAAAGTTTTTGTAACAGGTTAGTTCACTTTGTTGCACTGTTATACTTAATACTTTATTTCCAGGTGAAATTCCAATGATTGTTATCATATAAAATTAGAACTTAGATAATTATTTAATAATCTTCAAAATATTTGTCGGATAAGAACAAAACTTTCTATGGATTTATAAATTAATTAACCAGGTGCGTATGCACATAAAAAGGTAGATTTTGTTTAAATTCCTGTTAGGATACAACAAATAATTCTTTGATTTACTAAACTTTGTTAGTAACGTACAATCGTAACATAAAATTGAAATTTTTCATTCACGTTACTCTTAAATCAGAGTAAAACACTTTACGTGGCACTTTTGTTGGTATCAAATCCGTACCATAGAAAACTATCGCAGTAATCGTTTCGATATGAATTTGGTGATTAAATTTAACTTACTCTTGCTTCTGCACCATAACTTTATAAAATAGTTTTGAGCATAAACAATAGATTAATACATTAATTACGTATTGAAATCAGACTTTATACACTTCTTGATATTTGTGAATCGCAAAGTTCAATGTATTAATAACTTAATCCGTTATTTTACTTTATTTGAAAATATAACAATCCGATCTATTTAACTTCATCAAACACTCATTTAAGTAATTATTAAATTATAGGCTGATTTAACACAACACCTTACAAAAATTTACCAAGAAATATCTCAGACTTTCTCTTGAAGTGCATTAATATCCTCAGCTTATCACAAAGTTAGAAAAGTATAGATTAATACTAAATTATTAATTAGAATTCTAAACTTCCTGAAATTACAGAATTAGGTTTTAAAGTTAAAAAAAACTCCTTTTAGAATTTAAATTACATAACAGAACTCCAATTACACAGAAAATGAATTTTGAATATCTCTTATCAAATAACAAGAACGCTTATCAAATATACCTAATAAACCGCATAATTACAAAATATTAAATCATATAGTATCTTACATACCTATGCAGCCATCTTTTCTGTGACTTTGGTATCTATTCCTTTTTATAAGTCCTGTTTTGTCCTCAGGAAGTTACAAAAAAAATGAATTGGGGCTACACAACAAATCGATTACATTTTAAATAATTTGATGATTAGAGAACCTTCTTGAAGAATCAACAACGTCATATGAGCAAGCACCTGACTTCAACTCTTTTATTGAAGCTCTAATCTTTATCGTTAGTTTCTTATCTAAATGACTGTCCAGCAACCCTATGTGATATCTTATACTAAAAATGAATAGCGTAAAAAACTGCTTTATACTGCCCTAGTATAGAGGTAATCATCTTCAAGCCTACTTATATAGTTTGGAAGTTATAGGAGAAAAAGACAAAAACAGAACTATCCCTATCACCTGAGTATATGAAGATAACTTGGTAATTCCAATTCCAATAAAAATAGAGCAAGCTATCGCTGCTATACATTTGCGAAATTTGATGATGAGAGCTTACATAATGACTAAAAAACTTAATTTAGATGTAGAATGCTTCGGACAGGTACCAAATAATTTTAACATAGAATTCCTGTACTTTAATGTTGCTGCACAATGTTACTATTACTGAGTAAACTGCATGTTCCGAAGTAGTAACAGAAATCAGGAGAGGCCTAAAAACTAGTCCTTCCTAGGAAAATAAATAAAATAAGATATTACCAAAATCCCTCTATATTTGATGTGGTGCATATAGTATGTGTTATCTGCCAATTAGGCATATAACGTAGAAGTTAAATATGATGTAAATTAATGCGAAGGTTTTGCTGCTTAACCGTATTATAAAAAGAAAAACAATAATGAGATAAATAACATGTATATATAATCATGAATTTCCTCTTGTAGGATATTACACGTTTTAGATAATAACCTAATAAGCCTTATTGGTTAAAAAGTTCCAGAATTCGGGTTTAGCGCATTAACAGCACGCGTTCGCGCACGCGCACGCGGACGCGGACGCGCACGCGCCCCCACACACGCACACGCACACGCACAAACACACGCACACGCACACGTACACGCACACGCACACGCACACGCACACGCACACGCACACGCACACGCACAAGCACAGACGCACGCACACGCACACGCACACACATACGCGCACGCGCACGCCCACGTCCACACCCACGAACAGCCACACGCACACGAAACTCACACGCACACGCACACGCACACACACACACACACAACCAAATTTTTAAAACATGAATTTCGGACCCAAAGGACCCGAAAACATGTATTTCCACTAAAATTTCGACATTTAAAATTTTGGACGAAAACAATACTTTCCCTATACTACAGTTCGTATAGGTAAGAGAAACTAAAAATGTATTAAATTATACAAGGTAAATCTAATAAAAAGAAACTATCATAACTGAAAATCACATTGACTATGAAATGCCCAAATATTAGAAAAGAGGGAGGGGGAAACTTAAAATTTATAATAAACCAAAATGTTTTCGGAAAAAGAAAAATGCAATTGTTGCTTAATGCTGATGTATTTGAAAAGATTTGAATAAATACAACTAACTAGTGAGCAATCTGTTTTATTTTTGAGGCAATTTTCTGTTAATTTAATGGCTAAAATTTCAAAAAAAGTTCTTTTGGTATAATTAGACCCTTTGAAAATAATGTCAATAAGGTTAGGATTAACCTTATGTTTAGTTTGCTTATCATGTATCGCTAAAGTACTACAATAAGGTCTTCTTTTGAAATCTGACGTATGTTGTATAAGGCGATCTTTAAGGCACTGCATTATTTCTGCTAAATAAAATGCTCCAAATCAAATTGAGAACCTTATATCTTTAAAATAGCTAAAGGAATTATTTAAAAGAAATCTAACTAATATACCATATGATGCTTAACAGATATGTAAGAATCCTCATCTTTAATCTCAACAATTTAAATAAAAAGGTCTTGAAAACTCCCACTTTTGGAAATTTGATCGCTTATTTCTGGTAAAAAACTCATGATAAAGCTCACACTTACAGCATTAACTTGCATTATTAACTGCATTATTTGTGCTAAATAAAATGCTCCAAATTAAATTGAGAACCTTATATCTCGGAAATATCTAAACGAATTATTTAAAAGAAATCTAACTAATATACCATATGATGCTTAACAGATATGTCAGAATCCTCATCTTTAATCTCAACAATTTAAATAAAAAGTTCTTGAAAACCCCCACTTTTTGAAATTTGATCGCTTATCTCTGGTATAAAACTCATGATAGAGCTCACACTTACAGCAATAACTTTATGTCTTAAAGGTCAACAAAATATGTGAAAATAGAAAAATTGCCTATTCGATTTATTTTTTTTGGCATTAATAAAATGCTACAACTTGTTGTCCAATTTTAGCCAAAATCAACTCATTTTGTGACGACTGTTAGTATTGGAATGGGATCTTTTGTTGATCTGAATGCGGTACGGTATTTATATTGTAACGACTAGCTTTTGACGTTCGGCCTATCAGATATTTCAGTTTAAGGTATAATGGGGTGGACTTTGAACACCCGTAATATGACTTTTTTTATGTCATTTAGTTCGTAACCACTTTGTAACCACTTTACCTTTGGATCGCCTAGTAAAGCTATAATGTTTCTAACCTACATTTATTTTCACGTCGAACTATAAATATTTTATATTAATATAAGCTGCATACATTTGGTACTAGTTGTATACATATCTTTCGCTTTGCTTTCGCGATTTAGTTCAATTCGTAATACATGTTCACCTTACTTAAATTCGAAAGTGACCTACTTATTTATTCATGATGGATTTTAATTCGTTTAATTGTTTAGAACGCTGTCGTACATGTAAATTCTCTTTTTACAGTTTATAATCTATGTAAATTCTCGTTTTACAATTCATAATTTAACTAAAATTAATGCGATGCAATGAGCCATCTATCATTTCTAATGTAAACATATGATGGTTTAAAAAGTAAAATCACCGCTACAGTTTTACATCTAGAGTGCAAATTGTTATATCGGAACCCACAGGGTAAGTGTATTTTTAATACACTTAACAATACAATAACAATCTCATAAAACTGGTCCTATATAAGATCCCGCACTATAATTGGTCAAATCAGCTTCGAGTAGGTCCGAAAACATCTTTGAGATATGTTAAGGCTGCCCTATATCCATCCAGCAATTCTGTTTTTAAATAGACAACCCAATATACACGTTTAAATAATAAGCTAATGAATCGCTTTATCCTTTCAGGTTACAATAAGCTTAACTTGTTGTTTATGTTATGCATCTAGTGAAACTATAAATATCTACATGCTTTTATGGGTATATACAAATCTAGAAAATTCAGTTTGTATATATATTTAAAATTAATAATCTTGCTTTTGGATGTAACCCAATTTTAAAGTTGTTGAAATATAATATTTTTTTTCTTTTAAAAAATACAGGTAACTGCTACGTACTTCCTGTATTTAAATTATTATGTGAATGGAAAAGAACTAACGTTTCGACCATTATTCTAGGTCATAATCATAATTATAGAATTTGAGAAGTTTCATGGGGTCATTATTTTGTTGAAAAGAATAGTACATCTAAAATATAATAATTATATAGATTAACAACAATTTTTTTAAATAAGTTCATAAATTACTTATATCAGAAATTGTTTGTAAAAAATTGTTAATTATTCACATAAATTTATTAAACCTTAAACATTTAACATTTAACATAATAGTGTTGCGTTCATTTTGCAGCGGTGCAGTAACCATCTTGAATTAATTAACGTAAATTTAAAATTTTAAAAGAATTTACAAAAGTTAGTGGTTGCTAAA
>JAHWXV010020421.1:0-18144 GCA_024586415.1 Phrixothrix hirtus
TTAATGTTGTACAAATTTTATTTGGGACATTTTTTCGTACAACCCTTACTTTTTAAACTATTTCGTTGTCTCAAGATAAATGGGACACCCAGTATATATAAGTATACGTCCCAACAGTTTTTGGATAATTTCCATCAGACCAAAATTGATTATTTATAGTAAAATTCAAAATTGGAATTTGAAACTAGACTACCTTAATACCCTGACCTTTAAAGAACAACTCAAGTTTTGATAGAAATTACGTGATTATGTCTTATATGGTCACAATTCGCAAAATCTTAAACCTAATATCGTGCGAACAATTGTGAATCAAAATATATATCAACCAGTCAAATAATATGAAGAAGGAATACTTTGCATAAACTTGTCACAAAGAGGAAAACTTGGAGTTTGTCCTAAAACCTGTACTAATTAGATCTGAAAATATAGCTGAAATTTATATTCGAAACCATCTCATCAAGATGGAATTTTGAAGTTCACGGTGTCGTAGAAATTATGTGGAAGTTGTTTAAATTTTATGAAAAGAAGAAAATGTCGTACGTAAGTGCTTATCCACTAGCAATGTGTAGCTTTATATTATCGTGCTTTAAGACGAATACATTTGGCCAAAAATAAAGTCATTGTTGGGAACGATCAAACATATTTTACATTGGAAAAGAAGGTAAATAATGTTTGCTACGCTAATAACTTTGATTACTGACCAAAAAATATGGAACTACGGAAATACCTAGATTTTGTATTCAACCTACACTGAAATTTGGGTCCGAAACTAGTTCGTTAAAATGGAATTCTAAAATACATGCTTTCGCGGAAATTACCTGTAAATAGTTAAAATTTAGGAAAAGGGGGAGGTAGCCTAAATAAGTGCGTAATCAGCCCAATTGAATACCTCCACATTGTCTTGAATTAAGACAAATACATCTCCCCAACAGTAAAGGCATTGATGCTCAAAATATTTCACGTTTGAAAACTCAGAAATGAAGGAAAATAATACTTTTACCGCCCAAAAAATATGAAACTTAGAGGAAAAGTTACATATTTCTCACAAGTATTAGTGTGGATTTCAGTTTCAAGAACTGAAACTTCTCAATCTCATGTAGGCGATGTTAAAGATGAAATGGTAACGAAATAAAGTTACATATGGAACTGTCTAACAAAATTTGTCGATATTCTGGAGGCACAGGCGCTAATATAATATCGTGGTCAGATTGATCGTTATACCATTACGGTAGAGGGACACAGAACTGACCTATTGTTACAATATGCCATTTGTGCCTAAACAGCATAATCCGCCAAATGTATCATATAGGCCTGTCCAATTAAGAATTTTAGACTGCTTTGTTTAACAGGATTGTAAAGGAAAATAAAACCATCAAAATGGCGATCAATTGAGGTGAAACCCTTTGCAAATGACTGGTCTGAGCAATAGATATTGCCACCGTACAAGAACTGATCCAAAGCATCAGGAGGATATTAGGCATAATTGCAGAAAATAGGCTGTTAGCACTAATTTAGTTTAATATTTTTGGGTTCAATAGGTATTTTTAGGTATTTTTAAGCATTAAAATAGAAAATATTTTTAGAACTATTTAATTAACTACTCTTACATTGGGAATGTTGGTGGTCGGGAAATATTGAAAGCAGTTGGGCACATTAGATTGTTGCTTGTTACGTCAATTACCCCAAACAGTATTAAATACGCACTTCTTAAAGGAAATATCGGATGACGCTAGTCGTCTACCCATATCTACTTGCATATTACTGACAATCTAGAAAATACAATTCATCGCTGAGAACCATCAGGATTAAAATGTACTGCTGTCAAGCATGCCAGCTCGCTTTGGGGACATTTGGTGAATCTATGCCGTTCCAAATTCACTTTAATACCTAAGATATTGTGCACTTAAGCTTTTGGCAGGAATTCATTAATTTATGGGGGAGATTGTTTAACGATTAAATGGTTGCTCTAAATATTAAAGTTAAGATTTTCAAGGAATAGGAATAGTGGAACTGTGTGCCCCTCTTTCTGAATAATTATGATTTCTGCTCAGCCTCACTCTTTGAATTACTTTTTCTAGTGATTGAAATTGAAAACCTACTTGAAAAGAATATATCCGCTTAATGTAACATTTTCGCCGTCACATTATACCTTATTTCAGATAATGCACCGCATCCTTTATCGAATGTTATTGTTGGTGCAAACCGACATGTACAATGAAATAGTTGTGGTATATTTTTGAATGATTTGGAGTGGTAAATCACATTAGTGATCTATATGATTTGGTATTCTTTTTACTTATTGGTAATTAACTTTGGTTGAGTTTGAATACTTAACATTGTAATAGTCATTTTTTGTAATGATGCATCCTGATTAAAATTATAAATGAAGCTATTTATGTTCTCCCCGTATATATTATTTAAGGTTAAGGTTAATAAAAACGATAACTTTGGTTGAACTTTGATCCTTTGATTTTGATCCTAATAATGGTTCTTTTGCTTTAAATTTGGCTTCTTAAGATTTAATTTTCGTGTTAATTGTAATTATTGGTGGAAATCTGTTTCAATAAGTTATTTTCTTGAGAGTAGCTCGCTCTAACCGCAAATAACTTAAATGTAATTCTTTGTTGATATTTCAAATATTAGAATACGATAGACCTTGTTATCTGGTAACTTATTTG
Source organism: Phrixothrix hirtus (assembly GCA_024586415.1). Taxonomy (NCBI): domain Eukaryota; kingdom Metazoa; phylum Arthropoda; class Insecta; order Coleoptera; family Phengodidae; genus Phrixothrix; species Phrixothrix hirtus. Next base: position 2,679 of record JAHWXV010020421.1, read on the forward strand.
TGAGTTTACATAAAACAGGAATATGTATTCATTAGAACAATTTGAAGGTGAAATGTTTCTTTTATAACATCTGGAATATTTTACTATTTATCAGCCTTCCAGGTTTTCTAAAGAAACCCACATGAATTCCTAAATAGCTTTTATTTTTAACTAAACTTTATCATAGAGTTAATTTCAGCATAAACACTCTGTTGGGCTGGTTTTTTAGTGTTACTGTTTGTTTACACCCTGCATGTAGTTGCTGGGACAAATTAATGATGATTCGTTATTTTATAGTTAACTTAGGTAACAATTTATTTTAAACAAACATAAGTAGGTGTTTAATTTAGTTATAATTATATTTTTCCTGTAATTTCTAGAACTACTTCTAGTCAGTCAAATAACGCTAACTCTTTTTTTTTTGGCTTATATGTTTTCGTTGACTTTGAAAACATTATGATTGAGCTGTGGACGTATATAGTGGCGGTAGGGTCATATAGTTACATACATTTTGTGTATTTAATTACTTCTCAAATTAAGTGCATCCGTTGAAGTCAAGAAAGTGCGTTGATTCAGCTGACTAAAACTTGGTGTACAATATTGTGCAACCTTTTTGGTTCAAATTATGCATCTCGTGAAGCTGCTAATCCTCAAATTTGTTTTTAAAGCTAGGTGTCTTGAACTAATTGAGATAATTGAAGGCGATCAAAAACTGCATGATTTGAATGATGAGTTCTCGGGATCTGATGAAAAACAACCCAACGAGTCAACCTGGGTTGTATCCTATTCCGGTTCATAAATGGGACTTGAAGTTTTCGGGAAAATCGGAAAATATGTCCGTATTAGGTTTCCTTCAATATTGTCAGGAACTACAGGTGGCTCGGAATGTCTCATACGAGCAATTATTTGCTAGCTCAGTGGAACTATTTAACAATCAAGGTTGGACTAAGGACCGAGCGATTAGACCTTTTGTTCATTGTCGGGAGGGTTTAGTAGGTAACCTTAGAGAGGATTTTGTTTCAGCTAATTTTGATGAGGAGTTAATTAGTATCATTTGCGCTCGCAAACAAGGCGCGGACGAACTACCAGTTGTGTACATCTCGGGCATGATTAATTTGTTTAACAGATTGGTTGCGATTTACCGGAAGAGCATCAGTTGAGGCCTATTGTTCAAAACATCCACCCCTATTACGCTATGCAGTTGGCGTTGGTAGAATTGAAGTCGATTGGGTAACTGAGGTCCTTGTGTAAACACTAAGAAGCCGTTAACGCTCAAAATAATGAATTTATAAACTCTGCCAGTGGTTCGTGCCCACTGAACCTTACCTAGAATATAGATCAGGAAGTACAAAAAAAGCTTCCGACATAGGTAGGGACCGTTTGGTAGTTTCTGGCGTCAAAAATAGGTCTCCCTCGCGAAAACCTTGCCAAGCGTTTTACCAAATATTACAACTGTTAACAGACGCGCCACAGTTTTCACACGTGTATCCAACCAATGAAGATTTTGTGTTATGTTTGTGGAATTCTTGAGCAATACTATCCTTCTTGTCTCAAGAGTTATTCAAAAAAACTAGGTAAACGCGGCCGATGAGTTGGTGATGGCCCATCAAAGCCCATAAAAGCTGACTCATTCGCCTGGTTAGCGGATCTTCGCGCTTTCTATAAGACGTCAATCTGCTCTTCTTTTATTTCGAATAACCCGGACAACCGGCCTTCCATCAAAGTCCGGATGCGGCTTCATTCCCTATTAGCACTGGTAAAAACTGGTGTAGCGTGTTCAGTCTTGCGAAAAAAAGGTCTTTATATTTTAGGCAATGCCATTACATAATCTTTGGGTTCTCTCCCAGAGGTAGATACCGCGGATGGGATAGTTAAAGAGTTTTAGGAGAAATTACACTTCTGGTGGATGTAAAAATAATAACAAAGCACCTCAATCTAATACTTGCTGCCTCCTTAACTGACATGTATTTTGTCGACTGTTCCGACTCAGCATAGGTTTCTCGAAATATCGTTATTCCATAAATGGAACATCATGAAGGAACCTGATATAAAAGAGCGTTGTGACCTCACTTATTCGCAAAGTAAAGCTTTAGGGGAGGTTAGTGAGAAATTTCACCAACTAGGGCGAGAATCTTTAGGTCGCACGAAGTTAACCTCGCATAAAATCGACACCGGCGATGTAGTCCTTATTAAACAACTCCCTCTTTCCTGTGATGCTGGAGCAAGTCAACCGAGAAATAGAGCCCATGATGGATCAAGGAAATACGTATGAACTAAGAGTTTACTTTGCTGCAGAAAAATTAAACTCGGTAACTAACGTTTCACATAGAATACGTGATGCTCAAAGAATGAGAAAGGCTTACCGGCAAATTCCTCTACATCCGGATTCTTCTGAGAAGACTGCCGTTATGGTACACTTAAAAGGAACTTTAGAATATACCATAATGCCAATGGGCTTAACCAACAGTTCCGGTACTCAATAGCACCTCATGGACTCATTGTTTGACCTCGTCTTGGGTCGGCCAGTTGTTGCCTATATTCGTGATATCTTAGTGGTCATGTTTACCTTCGCCGAACATTTAGAAGTATTGGAGATAGTACGCAAAAAACTGTTGCTCGCTAACTTAACGATCAATTTAGAGAAATGCGAATTTTGCAAGTCAGAGTTGCCGTATTTGGGTTATCTCATGGAAAAAGATTAATTGCGAACTGATCCCAAAAGAATTGAAGCTATGCAAAATATCCTTGTCTAAAGATGTTAACGGAGATCAAAAGCTTTCTGAACCTCTGTTCTAGGTACAGTAGGTTCATTAAGGATTTTTTCACTGTGAACGCTCCCTTGTTGGGGCCTGTTAAAGTAAAAAAAGACAGCCCGCATTAAGCACCGGCGTTGTGGAAGAGAATTTCCAGAATATTGAACAAACCTTAATTTCAGCTCCGCTTCTCACTTTTCCTAATTTATCTGAGGTTTTTCTATACAATGTGACGCTTGCGATGTCAGTTTAGGCTGTATTTCGACTCAACAATTGAAAGCTGGAGAGCATGGAATTGCTTATGCTTCTCGTGCCCTGAATAAAGCCGAGAGTAGTTACCCTGTTACAGAGTGGGAACTGCTAGCTGTCGTCTTTTGGGTTACAAAATTTCGTCCTTATGTTGAAGGGACCCATTTTAAACTCAATAAAGATGCCTTCTCGCTGTTAAGGCTTCAAAATATAAAGGAACCATCGGCCAAGTTGCCCCGGCTGTGTATGAGGCTTCAAAAATTTTATTTTCAAGAAATACACCGCAAAGGTAAGTCTAATGTGGTACCGGATACTTTATCCCGTGCCTCGATTCCTTTTTCTTTGATCAATATTATCGAATCGGATCTTAACTGTTGGTGCTTATAGTTAAGGGGCGCATCCTTGATTTCCCTGATAATTACCCAGAAAGTATCTCCAATTCTCATGACCTGACTTCCAATACCTCTCCCTCGAAGTTGATGGTTTCAACCGTGCGTAGAGCGGAATTAATATCTTGACATCATGATTCTCCCACGAGCGGACATCTTGGATCTTCCAAAACGTACCATAAATTATTGAAACATTATTATCGATTGGAAATGCACTCTTTTTATTACCAAATTTATAACGTGCTGTAAAATCTGTCAAACATGCAAATCTACCAATTTACCACGTGTCGGACGTATGGGTGCAGATGAAAAAGTTAGTTATACTTTTCAATGCATTAGTCTAGTTATTGTAGGTTCTTTTCTACGTTGTAAAGGAGGTTTTATCTCACTTCTAGTAGTGAGTGTTTGGGTTTCGAAGTTCATTCTTTTGCACTCACTTCGCAAGGCTACAACCTCAGAAATTTATAAATTCATAAAAAACGAGGTCTTCCTCATGCACAGACTGTGTCAGATTTACCTAAAAATACAATAGGCCCCAATTTATGGGTCGCCAATTCAAGCAGTTAACGAGGCAATACGATGTACCTTATGTGTGGTACAATGCTCAACAGCATCTTCAAGTTAATGCGACTGAGCGGATAGATTGCGTTGTTTCTACAGAAATTTTATGGAATCATAGAAAAATTTACTCCAGATTAACTCACTTTGAATGCTAGGAATTAGAGGGCTTCACAAATACTGGAACTCTCTATAATTTTTAAACAAGTTCAATGTAGAATTCAGGCAGTTTATACTAAATCAGTTTCTCATTATAACCTAAGGAAAAGATTGCTTTCTTTTCAAGTAGGAGATTTAATGTGGAAAAGACCTTTGTATTTTCGGACACCTTTCAATCAAAAATTGGCTTCCAAATTCATTACTTGCAAAGTTGTAGGGGTCACTGGTCATTTGACCTATAGGTTTACTTCCATAGAAAATATAAATCTAGGAGTCTTTCGTATTAAGGATCTCAAAGCTGGGGGTTTCGTTTTAGACACAGATTAATTCGTTTGTGGAAGACTAGGACATGAATTTGGTGATGGACGAGCCAGTTCAACTTGCTCTATGTTTAAAGGAGTAAGTGGGCTATTTAGGCGTTTCAGTTTTCTTTCTTTTTAAGGACGTTTATCTCTTCTCGTTTTGTTGGAAGTTTCCTAAATCTATTTTTTTCTTTCTCGCAGACACGATAAAGGAGGGTCTAGATGATTCCTAGTGATGGTTGGAGTTGGGAATGTTTGCTACTTTTCTTTGAATAAGGTGTAGATGGGTAAGTTTTTCCTTTTCTCCGGATATTTAGTTGAATTCGACAGTTTCTTCTATAATTAACATTTTGTATGCTCTTACAGAGTAGGAAAAACTAATTCCTACTGACCAATTAGGGAATAGCTTTCCCTTTTCATTTGGCGAACAACATAATTAAATAGTTTTAAGGAAGAGTTTCTTCGTCTTGTTGATATCCATGCAATATCTTTGATTACTCTGACCTTCTTTTGAACTTTAGTTTTGGCCTTGTTCAATTTTGAACTCTCTGGGCCTAATTAAGCCATGCCTTCAATATTCGTTCAGTGATTTACGTCACCTGGCGTCCAACTTTATTTTGTTCCAGGTTTTTCATTTGCAAAACATTGATGTTTTGATACTAGTAATCTTGTTTGCTCCTCACTTTTAGGTCTCTCACTTGATTTTTGGGGTGTTTTACCTTGTTGAGTTGCACGCCTGGGAGTGTCTTCCTCAGAGAGATTTTGGCTTTGTGAGGAAAAGATACCGCCCTTATTGAGTCTTCCTTTCTGACGTGGATGTTCTTGAGAAACGGCTTCTCATTTTGGGTTTCGGTTCATTTCCTTTATCTTTATATTTTCTTCTGTTTTTGAACTTTGAGATATTCTCAATAGTTCTTCATTATTAGTTAGCGGCTTAGTAATAATTTATAGGTAGTGTTATTAAGCGCAATTTGTGACTTAGTTGTGCCATATTGCCAATTTTTTACTAAATTTTTTCCATTGAGAAGTAGTGGGATTCTCCATACTGACTTCTCGTTTGTTGGTATCCTCGGGAGTGGGTAGATGTGGCGGCCTTCAGTGATGGTTTCGGCCGGCCTTCAGTCAATTCTTAGGTAGCTTTGCTTGTAGTCTTCCGGCTTGTTATTTAAGGCAAGATGAGTTTCGAAAACTTCTCTACTGTTTCACTTACCCATTTTTAATATCGCATTACTCCTTTCTACAGTTTGGGATAACTTTAGTGTTTTTTCCTAAGGAAATTCCTGTGCTTTTTAGATTTAGACTACTGTTTTAGCAGAAATTTGGACTTGGTCCATATTTTTTGTGAGCTTTGAGTAACTCTTACCTTTCCTTTTTAATTCCTTGTGTTCCGTTTTCTATGTACCAACTTTGATCTTTTTATTTGTCCTTTTTTATATCTTTTGTTGAAGGTTTCAGGTCTCTCCTAGAGTATTACTTATTTTGCCCATTTGGATCGGGGAACCCCTACTCAGCAGACCGGCTGGTGACTGGCTGCCGTCTACTTTGTGTTGCACGTGTTGTCTCGTTTTTCCACCTTTCTTTCTTTTGTCACCTTAAAAAAGGGTTTCGGTCGCATCCACCTTGCTGAAACCAATGAGGCTGGAGGACTGGGCGGTGTCTACCACTTTTGATTTAATTTCTTTTGTTTTAGTTTAGTTTAATTTTAGTTTAGCTGCCCCAAATTAATTTTGCATCACGAGGTAGGGGTTCGTATATCAGATTTGCTTGTTTATCGGGACTGGGGTCGTTCATCAGGTGTTTTATATTTTTTTAGTTTAACTAGTTTTCCTGCCGACCTGAATAACTGAAGAATCTTAGACGGGGTGTTGGGTGGGTTGTCTCTGCTTGTAATTATTTGATTAAATGATTTTTGCTTTACTTTATTCGATTAGATTAGTTCTTACTTTTTTTAAGTTTACCCTTTGATGGTGATTTGTTCAGTTCATTCTTTTTTATTCCTTATTATCGGGAATTTGTTTTTTGTGAATCGTTCTTAATGAACCATTTTTATTCCTTACAGTTGGGGATTTTCATTCTACGTGGTAGTAAAACTTTGGAGAACGCTTAAGTTGTTCTGCAGGTGACATTTTACATTTTTACTTGGATTTTATCCACCTTTAAAAGAGATTTGTTTTTTTCCGAACGGCAATTTTGCGTACGTTCTTGCATTCTTTTTCTTTTTTTCTTTGTAAATCTTGACAAGTAAGATTTTTGCCTACGCTTCTTTTTTTATCCCACCCCATTTCTTTACCTTCATTATCGCGACGTTTAGCACCTTTTTTCTTTTTTTCTGGGGGAAGTAGGACGTCTTACGCCTTGGATTATTCCTAGCAGTTACTGCATGCCTTAAAGTATATTTTAAGATGGTTTAGATTCCTTTTACTTTAATTTGTTCATGTTTAATTTGTTCATCATTTATTTCGTACTTGCAAGTATAATATTATAACTTAATTATGTTTTTTTAAAGTTTGGGCAGTCCGCCCCTGCTTTGTCATTCTTACAAAAGTGTGCGTTAAATTTTGTTTTGGAGTTTAGTGTTTTCGTAAATTAAATTGCAGGTATAAAAGCAGTTTTGTGACTTTGCTTTGTTTTATTTGTTTATTTGTATTAAAAATAAATAGAGGGCAGGACAAGCACTATTACGGTGTATTTACAGATAATTATGAGTTGCGCCAAGATCAAGATCTTTTATCAATTACGTATGGTATCTGCGCAGCGTGCTTTTTTTGAGAAGCCTCATTGAGAGAGCTCAACGAGATTTTAAAAATTAGCCTGATAGTTTATTGTTAATTCTTTATTTAATGCTCTTTTATTAGTGGATTGGTTTTTTGGAGGCAAGAAGTGGTTATCTTATTTTTTGAAATAGAACCCATCGTTTTTATAGATTGATTCGACTAATATCTATCCTACGGGCATGTTCTTCTATTTTTATGCGCTGGGCAAATTCAATTTTTTTTGGGCTCATCCATTTACAGATGAATTCTATTAGTAAGTGAAACAATTATTCCAATTCCGTAATTTTTGGGTATCATTATTTTTGAAATTGAAACGACTACGGGAATTTCTTTATTTGGAAGATCCTTCCTAGGCTGAGGATTTCTTCCCTTCTACTTTAAGATAAATATTATTTATTCAATTAGCATTATTTAATATCAAGATGCAAAGTTGATTATTTTATTTGCGTTCGACAATAAAGGCCGGCAGTGAGTTTTAGATTCCCTAACGTTCAATTTTATTAGAAACTGAAGGCGGGAATGAACTTTATGCAAAAGCTAATTGTCACTAGACGAAATTTTCCTTTTATAAATTGCAGCTTTAAAGTTTAAGAGATATGTATGCTGGAATCAGTATTAACAAGAGATATGGTTAATTTTAAGGGATTATATTATTTTATAAACGAATCACAAAACTGTGTTTTATAATTACTAGAACTATTTTTAATAATTGGTAAAGGAACAATTTGTTTTAATGTTAAATTTCTTGGTTTTCATAGCATCTGCGAACTTTTCTCTTGTTTCTTCATGTCAGGGCCTGCCATCGAGACGGATCTCTTGCTTCTACGACTACTAATAGTCCGGGTCAAATATTGAATTTTTTTGATGACTAGGCCCATCTAGCTTAATTTTTTTTAGATGATAAGTCAACATGTAACATGCAATACTATTTTTTTAAATAAAAATATTATCTCATCCATTTTCCTCATTGCTAGTTGCTGCAAAATTAATTTAAACTAATATTGTGGAGTGATGATCATTTATAAAAGGCGAGTACTATATTACACTTTCCAATTTTCAAGTTTATTGTTATGATTTAAATCTAAATATTTTATTTTTTATATAACCGTGTATTAGCAAAATTTTTAATGACCTATCTAACATAATGTATTTTTTACATGAGTGAAAATAGTCGTTTTCTAAGGTTTGAGATTAATATTTTTATATTTGTCACACAAATAGTTTTATATTAGCTTCATTAAATAAAGGAATCACAGAAAAAATTGCTTTGGTGAATTTTCATGAATATTTTACTACTTATTAGCCCTCCAGATTTTCTAAGGAAACCTACACGAATTCCTAAATATCCTTTTATTTTTAACTAAACTTTATCATAGAGTTATTTTTAGCATAAACACGCTGTTTCGTTGCTTTTGTAATGTTACGGTTTGTTTACACCCTGTATGTAGCTGCCGGGACGAATTAATGATGAATCGTTGTTTTAGAGTTAACTTATGTAAGTAGATACAAAATTTATTTTCAACAAACATAAGCAAGTATTTAATTTAATTATAATTATATTTTTCCTGTAATTTTAACTATTTCTAGTCAGTTAAATAACGCCAACCTCTTTTTTTGATTTAAATTTTTTCATTGACATTGAAAAATTATGGTCGATTTGTGGACGTACACAACGGCGGAAGGGTAATATAGTTGAGCCTTTACATTTTGTGTATTTAATTAATCCTTAAATTAAGAGTCAAGGAAGTGCGTTGATTTACCTGACTGATTTTGCTGAACAATGTTGTGCCGCCTTTTTAGCTCAAATTATGTTTCGCTTCGTATTTAGAAGTTTAAATTAATTTTAATCGGTATCTAGATGCTATGGATTGATTAGAAGATTATTTTTAGCGAAATTTTAGCATTTTATGGAAGAAGCGAGACTATGTATACCGTTAATTTCCACATCTATAATCGATATTCTTTTTACGGCGAATTTGCTCGTTTGATAACTCTGGGGTAACCTATAACTATTTCATATTAGCTGCCATTGAGAAGATTTGAAAATAAAATTAGTTATCCAACTGTGAAGCGGTTCGCGAAAATTTCCCTAAAAAGATTCCCTAACATTTCCAGGTTTTCCTCGACTTAAATATTTATTTTATAGGAATATTAAATTTTTTTGAGCTAATAATAATAATAGTTCATATAAAAGTACGTCACAAACTTAATTAAAAAGTAGAAGTTTATACTTTTCACAAAATTTCCATAAAGTTTTACAAACAAATTTGTAGTACAAAACATATTAAAATTGTTTTTCACGTGTATGCGTATGTATTTCAAGTTTGTATTTCGAGAATAATATCAAGACAATGAGGTACTTACTTTGTTAAATTTTACAAATTCAAAGCATGCACAATATTAGTAAGTTAAACGTGTTATTTTATCCTTTACAACTATTTAAACAGTTACGCTATAAATAAAATTTCCTGATATTGCTAAAATAAAAGATTTTCCCTGACATTTCCCAAATCTTTAGGTCTACAAGAATCCTGTAATGGTAGTAGTAATAGTAACCTTTGTATGGAATATTTGAAGATTATCAATTGATAGATTCTAAAAATTTAAATACAAAAATTTTTTGGCACTTACCACTGCACTTTAAAAATTATAAACATTAATTTCTCTTTTGAGAATCCACAAATTTTAAACTTTCATTGTTTTTTATTATTAAATATAAGATGTTTCCTAGTGTAAAAATTTTTAGATTAAATGGATTAATATGCCTAGTCGTTTAAAATTACTACCTTGTGATGCACTGGCGCCCTAGGGATTTCTTTAAAAGACAAGTACCAACAACCAGCCTCCACCCGATATAAAGCTAGCAAACGTAGTTTGGATCGATTAGACTATAATCTTCAATGGAAATGACCATTATAAGAATAAGTGGTTAGGAGGTAGAAAAACAACTGCTGCAATGGTCACTCGGTTCGAGAGCACTTTGTTCTAAAGAATAAAAAGTAATAAATTTAATCACGGAGGCCTGTCGAAAACGATCCAAAACTCCCGACATTAAGTAGAAACAAAATTAGAACACCTGCAACGTTGATATGAATTTCATCTAAATGCAAAATTGCCAAACCAGAAAATTGAGAAACCAATCTATCACAAATCAGAAATTTAATTTAATCATCATGGTCATGGGCAACTATTATAATTCAGACTAACTTAAATTATTAATAAATAAAATAATATCAGAATCGAATTAACTCAGAGTAAATACTATGAGGGGCACTATTTATATTGTGAGCCTTTGCAATACTGCGTATTTAAGACGTCATCCAAAATTTGCAGTGGAAAGTTTGACATTTTTGACATAACGATATTCAGAACATTTTGACATTTGAGAGTGATTAGTGGTGTTTATAGTGACTTGAAAATTGTCTCAGCGTAAAAATGAAATTAACTTGTGAAAATTTTCGTGCAATGATTTATTACGACTTTCGACGTGGGTTATCTAGACAAGAGTGTATCGATCAAGTTACTTCCTTTTTTGGCGATGAATTCCCATCCTTTGTCACTGCGAAACGCTGATTTAACGAGTTCAATCGCGGCCGACGAAATGTCGTGACAATCGTTCAAAATCAGTTGTTGTGCCAGAAAACATTGATACTGTGTAAAAACTGATAACTCAAGATCGTCATGTGACATAATTTGAGATCGAGTCAACCCTATAGATTAGTTCAACCAGCATATATAAAATATTGCACAAACATTTAGCCGTGAAAAAGGTCTGTTCTCTTTGGATCCCACATAATTCGAAAACATCTGAAAAGGATGCCCGTATCGATTCGTGCAAGCAAATCCTTGCGAAATACAATAGCGGTGCCTCAAAGGACGTATATAATATTGTAATGGTGTTTCAAGATAACCAAACTCAACAAAAGTTGTTCACGCTCGAAGCACTTCGAAAAAAATGGTCGCCTGTTTTTTTGGAAAGCCTGTGCCTTTACAGGAACGTAAAACGGTCACTTCTAAATGGTACACCACCATTTGTTTGCCGGAAATCTTCAAGGAAATAAGGAATCAAACAAGCGCCTTAAGATCATTCTGCATCACGACAGTGCGAGCTCTCACACATCTTGTCTAACAACCGATTATTTGAACACTCAAAAAATCAAATTAATGGCACCCAATGACTCCGTTTTGTTCCCGAACGTCAACAATAAATCGCGTGGACAGCGGTTTTTGTCGGGAGAAGAAACCGCCGATACGGTCAAAAACCATGTTTTAGAGATGTCTCAAACAGAATGTCAAAAATGTTTGGATAATTGGTTCAAAACAACGAAAAAGTGTATAGATCATAAGGGAGAATATTTTGTAAAACACTAAATCAATTTTTAATGATAAATTACTGTCTCTTTATTATTAGGCTCACAATATAAATGGTGGTGCCCCTCATATACGGGATCAAAAACGTTCAAATAAAATGAAAATACTCTGTACAAAATTTCTTGCTGTATCAAATTAGGACGTAACTCTATTTATAACTGGAAAAACTGTAGCCCCACGTTATTTTACAAAAAAATTGCGTACGAATGCATTGAGATTTGTACATCCGCAATTTTCTAAATGAGACATTCCTAAACAGATGCCCGGCTAGATATTTCAACATCACAACCTTTGGCAATTCGCTAATAATCTTGTACAGAAAACTCGGTTGACAAACATTGATGACATTAAAAACAAACATCGCAGCTGTTGTTGAACGAATTGATGTGTATATTCTGTTACGCACAAGGTAAATTTGCAATAGCGGCTGGATGTTTTTTAGATCACTAATTTTTGCAACCTTGTTACTTTCATAAAGGACGCTTAGATAATGATAATTTACTAATTCTACATGTGCCATTATATATTTCACCAAAGAATTGAGTTGTACACCAGTTTTTGGACACACTGTATTTTGTTTCTTAGTAAGTAAACTCGCGAATCTCTTTCGCGAGTGGTATAAAACTTGTCGGGAAGGTTTCTCCATTGCATAAGTTTAAATGACTGAAGTCAATGTAACAGAAACAAAAAAACTTACGAGATGCCATTTTGTGTTTAAAATATTACCAACAAACGTCGAAAATATATTTATTATTTTTATTTTAAAGAACGTTTTGTTCGTTTTAATGAGATCCATTGGCTATTTTTCTGAGTTATTAGACCGCAACCTTACGTGAATTGCATTGTGGAAATACTGTACATAATGCTTTCATATTTTATGTTTTTTGACTTCAATGTTGGTATTATTTTTTTATACCTTACCTATTAGATGTTTAAATTCCATGTATACAAATAGCTTCCCATATAGGATTTCTGGTTATTTGGAAGTGAAAGAATTTTTTTAAAAAAATAAAGTAGTAAATTACATTACAGAATTGCTTACTCTCTAATTTTCCTTTGGTATAAAAAAGAAGACGGAGATGGCGTGATTTCTAAATTGCAGTTGCATAATATATTTTAAGATTTTTAATTCTAGTTGATGAAATACTTGATAATATGATTGAGTGGTTAATTGAATAATATCTTTGACCTAATTGATATGAAAACGGGGTTTCTGTTACGATTTTTAAAATGTACTTGAAAATTCAAAGGACGTTTAAGGTTATTTTAAGAAACAATATAATTTCTCCTCCATTATGCCATATTCCTTATCTTGCATGGATTATAAAAACTAAATTGTTAGAATTAAAAAAAATGTAATAATGTATGTAAATACTTAACAGCTTAAACACGGTAAAGTTAGCGTTGATAAGTGGAAGTACGAAACAATACTTCATAAAATAAGTTTGCACAGGTTCGTATTTTCCCCACCATTGTTAACAACAAATTAGCAAATTATACATAAGTTTAATCTTAATAGGCAACAATAATTCACCTGTATGTCAGGTATGACAATCTATTACAGTAAGAATAGTTGCTTTGAACACTTCACGTTACATAGACGGAAATATTATGACCAATAAAGAGGTTCGATTTTTTTGTGAAAGTTTATGACTTCATTAATTTAGTGCAAAAAGATTTCGCCTAGTTTCTATAACGAATTTTGTTTTTGTGATTTGTTTTTTATATTCATTAATAACAACGCTTATTCTTTAAGGACGCGTTTTGAGATTTTTCTGAAATTTTAGTTTTGTTCTAATTAATTTTTAAAACATAATTGTGTTGTTATTATATAATTAATTTTAATAATAATGCTTTTAGAAATTTGGAATTGATAATCCTGTGTTTCATACCTCCAAAGATGATTTGAAGAAAGATGTTTTAAATGCAGAAATTGTAAGTAACCCTTTGAATTTAATTATATTACGAATAATTACGCTTTTTAAGTGCAATATTAAAAACCAACATTTGCACTAAATAATTTGTAGAAAATTATAACGTTACTTACAAGGTTAGCGCATATTGCTTTAATGTTTTGACAAGGTAAGAACAATGGGTACTATGCATTAACCGTACTAAAGTTTCTAAAGGCGTTCAAAAATATTTAATTTAAATAACTTTGCGAGTAATTTTTGTATAAAATACAAAAAGTGTTTGCAATGCTTTCCTAAATGCCCCAAATTTATGATGTTTAAATGTTTCTAAACCAACACATTAGTTTTTTTAATTAGGCAGAAGATATTCTCTACTTAAGAATTGCCAATAATTAATTATATCTAATTAAGATAGATATTTCAAAAATGTCAATACTGATTGTTTCTGTTATGAGATTTTAATCACTCGCCATTACCATTTAGATATCGTCTTTTTGAAGACCTTGCGTAATTCATTTGTTCCCACAAAAACAAAATTGATTGAAACTTTCTAAAAGTAATTATAGTTAGGAGGTATTTTTAAATAATAAGCACTTGACGTCTGTAATTTAAACTAAGCAAAAACGCAAAGTTTAACATTTTCTATCAACAAATATATAATGTTTTAGTAGTTTTAGTTTTAGTAATTTACTTCTCTAACTGGGCAATGGAAAATTAAGGGCGGCAAAATTGTGTCTTCAAATGTCCAAATTCACCTTATCAAAGTTAGATGAAAAAAAGAAAATTGTTAATCCAACATTTTATCCAAAGTGTAGAAATTAAATCAGCACTTTTAAAGTAACTCATTAAACAATTCGATATGCAAAACATAGACAAAAACTAATTATTATTTAAAGGACAAAGAAACTGCGGTTACGTAGTTTTATAAGAAAAAGCTACAGTTCAGTTGTAGGTTTTTCCACTACAAAGTAGTAGAAATACATAAGGATGTGGTATTGGCACTTATAAATAGAATTATGCATTATTTCTATTGAAATAGTACAAGGTACCTTAAATAATCATATAGGAATGGGTAACCGTATTATGTAACGTACCCAGAGGTAATTCCCGCAACTACACTCTGTTTTATTGTAAAAGAGTAACAAAACAGTAATGAAAAACAATTCCGCGTTTATTTCGTTCAAAACCTGGCCCAACATAAATTAACATGATTCAAACCCGGAAGACGATTTCGACCTTGGAAATTGTTTTAATTAAAACAGGTAGTCATTTGAGTACCACGACTCCGTATAATTTTTTGTCATTATAATCATTATAAATATAAAAGGTACAAATGATGATTTACAGATTTCAGAATTAGTTAAGGCTTTATTTAAATATTTTCGGAACCAATTTCTTCCGGTATACTAAGGAGAACGTACTCAACTACTTAAGTAAAGCAAAATTATAGCCAAAGACAAACTTTAGTAACTGTTTAGAGAAAGGAATGCTAGGTTATCACCTTCATTATTTCAGGAAATATTCGGTTTAATTAATCCTTAATTAAATTTCCGTGTGTATTGAATTGACATTAAAATTTATCAGCCGCAAATCGTTTTAGAAATAAATCCTATTACTGACAAACTTTTATGATTCGTAGCATTATAAGAACTTGTTTAAGTTGCATTTTTGTTATTATTTAATTACTGTGTGCATGTAGTTACGAATTTGCTTAAAAATGATTATCGGTGCTTCCCTAACGACTTCGTTCTGATGCGGATTATAACTTGGATACCATTTTTGTATTTCAAGTTGTTTGTTCTAGATTTGTTCTAGTGCATGATATTAATCAGATTTTAGTGGAATTTTATTCCTAATACATGTATAGGATTACTTTTTAGAGCTACAGTGTGACATACGAGGGCTGCTGCAATTGTTTCGGGAATAGATATGAAAACACAATGAAAATACAGTAATAATGCTTCTATTGTTTTTCAAAATATTCTCCCTTAAAATCAATACACTTTTGCATGCGTTCGA
>JAHWXV010020430.1:0-15861 GCA_024586415.1 Phrixothrix hirtus
ATTAAAAATCAATTATGCCGCGGGGGGTCATTAAAAACCGGTTTCAAGGTCGGAGGAGCAAAATGCTGTCCCAGAACTCTCTATCTATCTCTACTAATATAGTATCTCCTTTATTTAAATAAATGAATTAGTGCTGTATTAATTTTTGTGGAGCGATTTAATGGAGGCAAGCAGACTGATTGCCTTTAATTTTGTTAGTATAGAACCCATCGTTTTTATGGATTGATTAGATAAGATATGTTACAGGGATCTTCTTTTATTTTTTTTTCTGGAGAATTTAGTTATTTGTGCTCTCATCCTTTACAGGCGCCTTATGTAAAAAAATTGTAAAAATTCCTTCTTGGTCATCCCACTGGCGGATTTTTAGCATCATTGTACTTTTGAAACGGAAACGACTTCCTAGTTAACCAGATGCTGACACTACCATTCACCCAAATTTAAAATAGGTGTTACTTGATCATTTAGCATTTACCTATATTCGGATATAGAATTGTTTATTTATATTATGCACGATTGTAGAGACTGGTCCGAGAATAAAATCTTTTAGGTTCCATTCCATCGAATGCTCAATGGGGGCATGAACTTTGAATATAAAGGCTAATTATCATTAGCCAAAATTTTCTTTCAAGCACTTGCTGAAATAAAATTAAGACGGCCTTGTAGTCTTTTACGATAGTTCGGCAGTCAAGGGTGATTATTTTATTAATGAAATAATTAGGCCAGAAACTGTAATAGATTAAGATAATTATAACATAAAAGGACTCAAGTGTAATTAGGTAAACGAATTCTGGGAATACGTTTTGTGAATTAGTAAACGAACAGTACAGTTTAATTTTAATCACTTTGGATTTCATAGCACTAGCGAACCTTTGCTTTCTGTTCTTTCATTTCAGAACCTATGATAGAGATAGATCTCTTGCTTCTACGGCTACTATTAGCCCGGGCCATAACCTTATATTTTTTTGATGGCAAGGCCTATCTGATTTTTTTTGCATGAAAAGTCAAAGTGCAACCTGTCGTAGTTAGGCATAAGACCTGTGGAGTGTAATAAATATAATCCTAAATCAACCAGAATTGAGATTTATGAATGATTAAAATGTGTGTAGTGTTAATTACAGAATATGAAACACTAACATATACTGCTCAACAAATGAACTGGACCATCTCGGACATTTGGATTTACTTTTATTAAACTAAAAGTATATTACTGGAAAATGAAGATGACTGTGGCACAACGTATTTAAAAGTAGTTGTATTTAAATTATTAACAAACCTTAAACCAATGCCTGAAATAATGTTTACATGTTGTTCAATAGTTTTAATTAACCTACAACAATATTAATAGACGAAATCGAGAACGCAAACAAAATCAAATGGAAACAAAAATTAATAAGGTGTAGACCCTCCTCAAAAATTGATCAACCCTTGGCAGCGATTTGGTATACTTGACATTAAATTACAGACAAACTGTTCAGGCATATTTTTCCATTCTTCCCATATTGTATCTTGTAGCGCTTGTATGTTTCCTATAGGGTTCCTGCATTGTTTTAAGTGACATGCGATATAATTCCACTCATGTTCTATTGCATTCATATCTGGCGAAAGCGGTGGTCAGTCCTTTTGGGTGATTCTTTCCGTCGCTGAGAATTTATTTACTGCTACTGCTCTGTAGGGCCTTGCATTATCGTCTATTAAAATCAAATCCTTGCCGATATTTCTTGCAAGCGGTATTATAATTGGTTGTAAAACGTCCTGTAAATATCTTTCAGTATTTACTATTGCATTTCTAAAAACCTCAATTTTCGTTCTTGCATTTAAACTTATCCTTCCATACCGTAATTGACCCTCCTCCACCAGCCACAGTATCAATCATAAATGCACTGTGATTTTGTTCTCGCCATACTCTGTTGCAAATAAGGTAAATTTGGACTCATCGGTAAATAAACATCTTGACCATTCTATATCCAAATTTACGTGATCTTGTGCCTGGTAAGCGATTTCTCTTATGCTCATTCGCAAGTTTCTGGAAGCGACCTGGCCTCCGTGATCTAAGATTATTTTCACGTAACCTTCTTCAAATCGTTTGTGGTGAGATATTCAGATTCTTGCGTCTCCATCATGACTGTATATGTGTGTACCATTCGCTAAATGCATTTGCAAAGTCCTACCAATCACTGTATGAGGAACCTGTAGCCCACTGGCAACGTGACATTCCTATCTCCAACCAGCCAACACCTTTAAGCAGTTTGCCCTCTGCTAATCTTTGTAGAAGTATATTTAAAGAGTTTTATGTAATAAAAATCTAGATTCCCTAAAAAGAAGAACCTTTAACGGGCTTTACAGTTACGTATTAATACTGTTAGAATTTCAATAATACTTGAAACAATTTCACACAAGTAAATAAAATAACAAAAGTTAACCTATGATATGATAACATTATGCTTTAACATTGATATGGTACCTATGATCCTATTGTGTAGCCCAAATTATCAATAAATTGCAATTTTTCTATGTCTCTTAGTGGTCCACTTCATTTGTTGGGCAGTATATATATTGAGACTAAATTCCAACTACAATTAGGTAAATATGTTTAAAGTTACCTGTAGATAAACAATCGGGTAGAAGAGTTTATTGAAATGCAATCAAGAGTTGGGGTTTTACTATGAAAAATGTAAAAAGTTAACGTATATAGGAGGTACAATATGATACATACATCTATTACAATGGTTGGTAGTGTGCTCGAACATCGTCATATGAATTAATTTATTTTATGTCTTTAATAGGTATTTTAATTTATTACAAAATTGGAGTAAGCGATAATCCGATGAAATAAAGCAGTATTCGATAATGTTAATTAAGTATACGTTATTCTTGAACGTCGAGATACGTTTTGCACGAAGCAACAGCAGGCTTCAAACTTTTACTTGGAAGTTTTGTTATGTGCCTTTATGATATTAATAATGGTAATAATAATAATAATAATATTATTTAATTGCTTAACATGTAACGAATTACAGGAAAATGTGAATAATATGTATAATGTAAATAAGTAGTATGTAATACATTAGTATATTATGAATGACTACAAAGGATTGATAAATTTACAATAACTATAAAATCAATATTTTACCAGTGAGGATGTAGACAATATACAAGGCGCGCGAAAGGAACCTGACGATTTTTATTATACAATTACAAATTTGTTTCAAAATATTTATTTGCACATATAATTAATTGAAAGTGTATTACATGCTATTTTATTTATGGAAAATAATTTCGCTCAAATGCTGTCCTTCACTGCTTACACAATGTTCCAAGCGGTTTGGCAAATTTCCCATTACGTGTTCAAACATACCAATCGGAATTGCACTAACTTCATTGCCAACGTTTTCTTTCAATTCCTAAATGGTCTGTGGTTTCGTTAAATAAACCTTGCTCTTAAGATAACCCCATCGCCAATAGTCACAAGTCGTGAGGCCGGGAGACCGTGCCGGCTAAGGAACATCTCCATTCTGCGAAATGACTCCTCCTGGAAGCGTTTCTCGCAGTCGAGCCATCGACACTCGTGCTGTATGCGCTTTAGCGTCATCTTGTTGAAACCATACAGTGTTTACATCAATGTTTCGTCGTCGAAGCTCTGGTTCCAAAAAGTTGTTTAACATTTCCACATAACGTTACGAATTGACCGTGACAGCGTTTCCTGCATGATTGTCAAAAAAATAGGGGCCAATTAATATCGTAATCGCACCACTCTGTACCAAACAGTAACCTTGCGACTATGGAGAGGTCGCTGATGGGGTTTTCGGGGATTTTCTGAACACCGTTACTGAAAATTCTACTTAGTTACAAATCCAGATAACTCAAAATGCGCTTTATCAGAAATAATTAAGCCACTAAGGCGTTTTCATCAAAAAGTCGCAGAAGTTGATTGCAACAGTTCAGACGGTTTAAAAGTCTTCGCAGCCAGTTCTTCAACCACTGCTAACTTATATGGATGAAAATGTAGGTTCTTATTCAAAACACGCTGTACTGTTTGGTAAAGTCTTAGAGGAATTGCTTGTCGTCTAGCTGAGCGACGTGGACTTTGCGGAACTGTCGTTCGCACTTTCTCAATATTTGCTGGTGTTTGAACTGTGCGATGCATTTCTGGTGGTTTGGCCTTCGTTGCTGAACAGATCGACGAAAATCTTGAACCCATAGCTTAATTCTGTTACGGCATGGAATAGTACCGTGACGTCTAATATTGAAATACGCGCAAAATAGGCGCTGTGTACTGATCATCGAATCACGATTTTTAAAATACGCCGCAATAACTAACGCGCGATTTCACTCGTCCGGTGCTCTGCTGAAATGGCAATCTACTACCGATGCATTTCCCGCTCTAACCGCTGTTCTACGAAGTACAACGACTTCGTACTATTCATTATGAAGCCGCCAGCTTCGTTTCGCACACCTGGTATAATAACAAATAAAAACAGCAATAATAAAAATGACCGTGTATATACAATTCATAATTGCTGATACGAATACTTGACTCGGGTAGGTACCTAAAAGTATTACCACTTCTGTGAAGATGGAAAAATTAGATATTCATATATTTTATCTACATTCCTGGACATATGAATTATGGAAACACTTAATTTTATGCTAGTTTTTGCTCTTGCATTGCTAAGCATTATGCTATATCTAGATGCGATTCTAGGGATGTGAAGATCAAGTTAAGATAGTAATTCAGGGGAGTCAATTCTGCCATTTATTAAGTTTGCCATGAATTCAGCACTACATTTCTCCTGCCGTGATTCCAGAGATTCTATACTGTTTTCGTTTAACAGGTATGTGTAGTCAATGTTTCGATTTGGATAAGTTTCAGACCTTTTGAAAGATTTAAAAAATTTCCCTTGAATATGTTCCAGTGCAAGTTGTGTTAAATAAAATGGATATCGGATCATTGCTGCGTATTCAGGACGACTACGCACAAAAGAGCAGTAATGTGTTAATAAGATTGAAGGATTGCCAAACATTTTTGAAGTTCTGATTATAAAGCCAAGCATACAAGCAGACGAGCATACGTCTTCAATGTGTTTTAAAAAGAATAACTTTGCATCGAACCAAACACCCAAATTTTTCATTTCGGAAACGTTTTAGAGCTCAACACCGTTGATATAATATATAGAAGTAATTGGATACATTTTGCAAATATGCGTTAATTTACAGTATTTGATGACATTAAATTTAAGTTTGAAATTCGATCACCATTTTGCTAGTGCGTTGATATCCAATTGCGATTTTATACAATGATTCGGTGATTCAATATAGCTAAAGATCTTAACATCGTCCTAATATGGTAAAACAGAACATGAAAACAGACAAATGAACAGTAAACATTATATAAAACGTAATTATTCGATTACTAAGATAAGATTGCATCATATTAAGAAATGCGATGGAAAATCCAAAAGTAAGTAATTTATGCAAAGGAATGATATGATCGATGTCAAGAGCACGACTAAAATCGGTGTATATCACATCAATTTGTTGTCCAATATCCATTATATAAAATAGGGTAGTGACTTACGTCAGATTTCTACCAATTTTATCTTACATCTAAGTTGGACTTGAGCAGATCCTGCTCGTACGTTGGTTTTCTTGAATCTTTTCCCGAGTGTTGTCTGCGTCCTAATTATTTGATTAATTATTTGGATGTTCTAATAATTAACTTTACAAGTTACCCTTTTTTAACTTGAACACGAATAATATCTTATAGATAGTTTAATTTCCGATTTTATCAAAATTGTTTCATAAAACTGTACGGCCTATTATTATAATTAATAAGCTAGTATGTTTGAAAGCATTGAAATTAATTTACAAAAGCTCAGTTATTTTGCTTCTTCTAATAGAGTTTGGTTATTATAAGAAAACCAATAGTTGCATGGTAGCTAAACCATAATGCAGTGGTCCAGATTTTGAAATTCTAAGCAGCCGTTGATAGCTGACTTATCAAAATATGGTTCATTGTCATAATAGGCTATCAAAATTTCAATTTTTATGATTGATTGGATTTTTAGTCATTTTTTTATGTTGTTATATCCTCATTGGTCAATATATAACTACTTAAAGATGAGCGATTACAATGTTTACATCGTTCAATGAAATATATATCATTACCTGCGTTTAATACCTCAAAAGGTGATTCATCCTTCATAATGATGTTTTATTTTGTTATAAGAATTGAAAGTTCTGCAAAACTTGTACGATACTGCGTATAAAGTTGAATGGCAGATGTGTTAACTGATAATTTAATTAGGCTTTTATTTACAACTTTGCACTAAGCAAAAGAGAAATCACCCAAGGAACAAATGCGCTAACTACTTCCACGAACCAACAGTCCACTAAAATATAGCCTCAGAAAACGTTTTAGAGGAGCTATAATAGCTATTTTCTATTTTTAAATTGTATCATGCAGCATGCCAAAAACTTAGTGTCAAATAATTTTAAGGCGTACATCATTCGCCATAATAAGAAAACTGGTTGCTATAAAAATGTCCCTAAAATGCAAGCTAAGAGAGATGCCGGTTTTCAAGTGATAGTAAGCCATTTTTTGATATTAACATTTTGTGCGTAGTTTTTCTTAATTATAATTAAAAATTTTTAAAGAATTTGTTTTTTATAAAGGAAAACAGCTTTATTAAAGAGGCTACTGCCCGCTATATGAGTTTCCCATACGACACAGTATGCTAAATTATACAATAATTAAAGTAGTTAAATAATACAAAATAAATAAAATCAAACATTAACTGCATCACATGCATATGAAGGGTTCTATATATGGAAACTAAGAATATCCAACTATTTTATTAAAATGCTTTCACAAATTTCATACAATTTTAATAAAGACTAGTTAAGTTCTTTAAATTTTGAAATTACCAGACTATATGATGGTTCCCTACTGCCAAAACATAAACAACAAACATATTATTTCAAAGCATCATATTGTGGTTCAAGTGAAAGCTTCAAGTTTGGAATACAACTTTCATAATTTCAGAATTGATACCTTGGGATTGGTTTATAGTGGATTCCCGTCTTATCGTAGCATCAAATACATAAGCGTTTTTGGATTTCTTGTCAAGGAAAATAATGTGACAAAAACGATCTCTTCCGTTTTGATCTTTGAAAGGTGTTTCAACAAAGCATTGATATTCTTGAGTTTTTAATACATTCACCAAGGTACTCCTAAGTATACTATGTCTAGCTATGATAAATTTATTACTGGAACTATAAATACCTCAAACATGGGTTGGATTTCGGGCTCTCTGTGGCATCGTCTACATCAACACCATTTAATTTGGTATAATACTTAATTATTTTAATTGCAGCAACGCACTGCGAACAAGTTAATGGTTTGTTATTAAAAACCCATAAATTTATAGCACTACATCATTTTAATAGAGTAACACCAGAACCTTGATTCCTTTGAGCACACTTGTTTCTTGAAGAGTACTTCTAAGAATGCTACCAGTAGCCTTCCACATGAATTTCTTCGTTGCACGTTTGCATCCGTTTATGGACATCTCTGAAAAAGTGCAGAATATCGTTCTTAATGTTAAGAGGTCTCTTGGCAAAGTTGAAATGTATGTAAGCTTCCCAATCAACTTTAGCTACACTAAGACCCCAGTATTTTCTTGATGCATATACCATGTAAGACAAATAGTTCGCTGGAATACCAATAATGTCTGACTACTCTCCTGATCAGACAATCAAGACTTTATAAGTACTATAATTTCAATTTACGCATCGGAGCTGATTGAAAATGGAATGCAAGCATTAGTAAAGATATTTAATTTTTGATCATTATTCAATAATGACTCATTACGTAAGAGCTCCGAGTTGTGCACATTTATTTATTATAGTACGGTCAAAAAATACTTCATCATGAAATTTGCATTCCAAATATTTAATATTAGTGTCAAAACTATCGAATTAATTTTTGAACCATTTCTAAATAGTACATTTTTGGAGACTACATAAGCCTGCCATTGACCTAAATGTTTAGAGATTGAAAGCTGTAAGATTCTAAATTCCTATAAAACATATTATTGTCACTATTTGATATATTTAAACGGATGTTTTTTAATTTTTGTATAATTTAGGATTTCCATCTAGTACCCGGCCATTGTGGAGAAAAGGTTAGCACTCTGTCACTGTCTGTGACATTTAACTTATTGTTAGTTTCAAGATAGTAAAACTTAATGTTCGACTCATGTAACTTTACATTATACTTTATACTTATGTAGGGTTCTCTTTAGAACTTTTTTTACCTTGTACCTGACGGAAAAAGATATATCTCGGCCCTTCTGCACATTTAAAGCGCGCTCTCGGAGATATAAAATACTAATTTTATTTGTACTGATATAACTTACCCTATTTGTTAATTTAATATTTAATAAAGCTATCTCTTGTTACTCTTCTCCAGTTTTTCATTCAGCGTTAGAACAGCAGCGTCCCAACTCGGTTCGTCATAGACTTCTTGCAACTTCGTTTGCCCAGGCACAATTTGGTGTGTGTATGTGTGCTATTGAGGATGTTTAGTCAAACACCTGGCGCTCAACGAGCTCTTGAATTCTATTAGCTGACAGGATGTTCCAACGGTAACAGTGGATACGACAAAAGGTGAGTGCGCAGTTACTTTTTTATCGTCAGAAGCCAGTCAATTACCACTCACCTATCTACAGTGCGAGAGCTACCAGTAATCTTTCCCTTGTACAGGGTGAGTGAAACTCGATGTCTCAGCTCTACTAGAAGAAAAAGAAAAACGATAGAACACATCTGAAAAGTGGTTCTTAAATGGGATTGAACAAGGTCCATTTTAAGCTAAATTTGCATATTTTTGCATGTTTTTAAACTGAGGCTATGACGTCACCGAATTTTTTTCCCTAAAACATACTTATATTTTGGCATATTTAAAAATAACTAATGTTTTTTAAAAAATTTTGGTAATAAAAAAGTTTTCTATCTTTTTCCTTTAAAAAAATATAAGCAAATCCGTAAAAAAGGTATTATCTAAAATTGGCAGTTGTAATTTAAACAAGTTGCCTTTGGAAACAAATATAAAAATTGCATCTGTCAATAATTAAGCTAATGACTGACAAATATCGTTTTGGTGTTGTTTTTCTTTTAAAATGTTTACGCACAACGAAATTGTCGACATATTATTAATTTATGGGCAATCTCAAAAGAACCCCAGAAGAGCAGTTCAGTTATATGCCTAGAGATACCCTGAACGTGTTATTCTAAGATTAAACCTATTTTCAGGATAGAAACGAAATTTACGTGCGAATAACAAGGCATTTTCTTTTCGAAAAGGAAAAAAAATATTAAAAGGGTCAATTCTGACAATACTGTCGGCCATGTTTTGCAGTATTTTGAAGACCATCCAAGGAACTCGATTCCGCAAGCCTGTCGTGAGTTGAATTTAAGATACAGTTCGTTACAAAAACGTTTGAAGAGAATGGTTATCACGATTATAAACTTCACAACTTAGAACGCTTGTCAGGTCAATATTTTTAGGCTACTGAAAATCCACATTCTGTGAATCCGATTGAAAAATCAAAGACACTTCGGAATTAATGTTTGGTGTGGTATTATTAAGGGGCATTTGATTGGTCCACATTTTTACGAAGGAGTTTTACATAGTGAGCAATATCTGGAATTTCTTCAAGAACAGCTTTCTGTGCTTCTCGAAAATGTGCAAACATGTATTTCCAGCATGATTGAGCTCCACCGCATAAAGCAAGAATAGTCCAACAATATTTAAATGAAACTTTTGGAGAAAATTGGATAGGTATAGATGGACGTACACAGTGGCCGCCTAAATCATCGCACTTGACCCCACTAGATTTCTTGTGGGGAACTTTGAAAAATAAAGTTTACAAAACACCATCTGTTAACTTGGAACATTTAAAAAAAAAATTACAAACCCTTGCAACTAACTATCTAGAGAAATGTTATGCAAGGCTTCAGTGAGAGAAGTAAGGAGGCGATTGGATAAGTGTCAAGATATAGGAGGTGCTAACATTGAAAATTTGTTGTAGTGATTGCGTACATTCTTTATTAATTTCTGGATTTCTTAATGTTAAATTAATAATTAATAGTAATTAATAACAATAATTAATAATGTTTAATTATTGACAGATGCGACTTTGTTATTTTTTCCAAATGCAACTTGTTTAAATCACGACAACTGCGAATTTTAGATAATACCTTTTTTTACAAATTTGCTTATAATTTTTTAATGCAGAAAGATAGAAAATTTTTTTATTAACAAAATTTGGTTAGAAAATTAATCTCTTTTTAAATATGTCAAACCATAGGTATGTTTCAGGGGAAAAATCGATTACGTCATTGCCTCAGTTTAAAAACATGAAAAATATGCAAATTTGGCTAAAATGGACCTTACTCAATTCCATTTAAGAACGTCTTTTCAGATGTTTTCCATGTTTTTCTTTTTCTTCTAGTAGAGCTGAGACATTAAGTTTCGCTCACACTGTACATACGCTTTACCACAGCGCAAAAAAAAGTTCGCTACATATTAAATAAACAAACTATCGTTAGTTAACATACTATCAACTAAGTTTACTATATTGCTTTTTTGTGGATTGACTGATAGGTTAATATGAATGGGCATCGTTGAAGTAGATTCCAAAATTTTACGTACTGGTATTAAATCATCCGCAAATTCTAGGATAGATATAGGACTGATCTCGTCATTAACACAATATCCAACCCTTCTCGAAGCTATAGAGCCGGAAAGATCATTTATAATAAAGTTATTGCATATACTGAAAAGGAAAGTGCTAAAGAAGAGCCTTGAGTAACACCATTATTGGCTTTAATTTCCTTATTTGAATTTTTATGATAATTTCAATATTTTGTAATAAGAATAACAAGAACACCCATAACATTTAAACAGGAGTCAAGATGATCACAACTCACATTTTCATAAGCTATAGAGATATCCATAAAAACAATACAACAATTTATTCCATGCTTCTTTGCACGTTGTAAACATCCATTTATCGTAGAAGAATTAATTTTCTTTCCAATGCATGTTCAATTATTCTTCTAATAGGTCGCGAGTTGTCAAATGAATTACTATTTCCACCTTTATCTAATAGAATAGTTCTACCATTAAGAAAACATTTAGGAACGTGACATCAATTAAGGATTAATTGTATAATAACGTGAATAGTAGAAAAGCAGTCTGAAACTTTCAAAGTTTATATTAGAACTCTATCAAAACCTGCCTTATTTCGAATAACCAAAAAAAAAACAAATCAAATAGTTATATTCTGAGCAATAGACAACACAAGCCAAAAATTATGCAGTGACCTATAAAAATAAATCTATTTCCTTAATTGATTCGCAAATTTGAGAATAGAACGACGGAAGGTGTTCGATCTCTTCAAAAGCAAGCGTTCAAGCTGTTAAAGACTTCGAGCGGAACTGTTAAGATGTTGAGACCAACGTCAAGTAGATCCTAGGGGTTACAAGTTGCTTTAACAGGGTTGATGGATAACCATTTATTGTGGACTATTTCCTTCGATTCAAGTTTCAAAATTTACATCCCAACCTTCGTAACATTTAAAATTTAATTTCGGATAATAAACGACGCTTTAAACAAACTTAACAGGCCTGGGCCACTGATTACCTAGGAGAACGTGGGCCATGTTCCTCTAATGTCAAACAATTATCATAATTGTTAACGAACTCGATCATGTGTAAAGAATCTTTTTCGCAACAAAGATCCGTCCAAAACAATTTCCAGAATAATCCGTCCAAAACACTTTCCAGAATAATCCGTCCAAAACAATTTTCGGAAAGACCCGATCAAGATATTACATCAACAAAAGGAAAACTCAAATAATATAAATGTCTAAATAAATACCTTACCCCGTGTAGAATACAGGTGTCCAAAGCTTACAATATTTAAAGCGAACGTAAGGTCCTCACTGCTCGTGTGTTACTAGTATCAGAGCGACATGCGGTGTGTCTTATCAGAATCCTCAAGCATGCGACGATGCCAATTATTTGTGTATACCTTTGAATAGATAGTGAGAAGCAGGAGCCTTTCGTGTAAAAAAGTGGTCCGCGATGGGTGTTCAATATAGCGGATGAATATTTCCGGTTACCAATCACGTGCCCGAGAACTTTTTATACAAGTACAAAATTTTTGTATTAAAGCAAGAAGCTGTTACATACATATTATCTACTAAGCCAACAAAACAAAAATTGTCACCAAATCACAATTTTATTGATTTTGCTTATAAACATTTACAAATTTTAAATTTCTAAATCGAACTGAAACACTAACTAATAATCTAATAAAATATTATGTATGCCTATGTTTATTATTGATGTTGAAATTATAACCTATCATTTAAAACGTCAACTTTAGAATTAGCTAAACAGTAATAATACTTACTCATGAAATTTTATTCCTATATTCTTGTTCTTTTTCGTGTAAGAAATTCCACAAGCTTCACAGCTAGCCATTTCTAATTGACTGTCAGCGTATAACCTACGAGTATTTACTACTAAATATAAAGTAATATAGAATTAATGTGGGGTTACAAGATGGCTAATTCCGTCGTAATTCTAAGCAACGGTATTAATATTGAATGCTCCTTCCTCCCACTATTTTTTCAAAGGTGTATAGGCAACTAGCGGTAGTTAAACAATTTAAAATTCAATTTTGTGAAATAAAACTTCCAATAGAAATAATTAAAACCAGCTTATTTTACATAACTAGTACTTATAACTGTTCCAAAATGTATGTACGAGACTAAGTCTTTCCGACTAAAGTTTAAACTGTTACAAGATTTATAATTCAATTTAAAATATTGAAATTGATAACGCTTTTTGATATAAATATAAGTAACCTGCAGCTAAAAATGCTTGTTTAAAAATCTTGAGCAGCTACCGCTGCTACAAAATTTTCATTGTGATGCAATGGAAGTTTGTAAAATCTATAATGAGTGAGCTAAATGAAGAATAAAGCAAAGACAGTCATTTACTAATACCTATTATTTATGTTAGTGCACTAAAACCTTTAAATTAATTTAATTTGATTTGTTTGTTACATTGACTGGATGCTATTAGTCTGTTTCAGTACTGTGTACCGCCTTAATACGTATGTACATTTTTAAATGTGGATGCTACCATTAGAATTGCTATCTAGTTGGAAATATATAAAATTGTCACGTTATTTATGAATTATAACGGAAAAATAGGAGTGCACTCAGTTTACAATATTTTATGTAAAATTGGATATTGTGGTTATCGAATATTTGATATGTCAACGGTACAAATAAATCAGTTTAGCGGCATATGGTTAGATATGCAGATTATTATAGTGAATTTTAGATCCCTGTACGAAACACGTTATTCGTGATTTATTAATATTGCTGCGTTTGATATTTATTTAATCATGTACTAGTGGAAATTACAATAGTTATAAAACACTGCTTAATTGTAAAATTAAAATTTTTCTTGCTAATAGAAATTATATTTAAAGGTTGTTTTCATAATTGTCATTTCCACCTAATTGTTCATAACCAAAATTAATTCGTTTTCATACTTAACCTCAAAACAGCATGTTTTATTTTAAAACAATTATTAATTAAACCTTTCAATTAAAAGTTTCAATTAAAAGATTATATAGTGTTTTTGTAATAACAATTTAAAAATCTTCCAGTTAAAAATGTCAATTTGTAATATGCACACTTACCCCTGTAAACTAATTCTTTTAAGGGACCTACCCTCCTTTACTTTAAAATACCGCATTGCGCTCTTAGTTCTGTTATTAATTCACTCAAAATTTACAGAGAGCCTGTTGTTTTTAATCGAGTATGCAAATATTATTTTCCTCGGAAATGCTTCCCACCTAAATAAATAAGATGGAGTCGATCACGTATATTGATCGAAACTCATTGTCATCAGACTATGTATAACTGTTAGTTCTATTTAGTACTTATATTAAATAAAATACTCTTTGAGTCTATAACTCTATATAATTGTAGAATCTGTATTCTTCAATTAACACAAATATCACGTTGAAGTTTGTATCATTAGTAATAATCAAAGACCCCTAACTTAAATACAATATCCCATGAAAAATTAAATCAAATTATCGCATAAAATAGTACTGCGTCATTTACGATTTTATTCTTAAGAGTGACGATGCTACACTAAGGGGTTGTTCGGAAAGTAAAACATAACTCTTGTTTCAATAAATAATAAACGCAGGCGTGACATAAATAACACAAAATTAATATCAGTAATTCCCCAGACAGCCAGCTATGAAAGAAACATATGATTAGTTCTGGCATTTTCTCCTGTAAACCTGTTGCACTGTTTTACAAAAATATAGCTGAGTTTAATAAAAAGGAAGTAAGCAAAGATTTCTTAAAGAATTTGGTATGAGACACGACGCGACTTTCTCTTACGCACATAAATATGGAAATAGTGTCCACAAATGATAAAATTATTATTTACGTCAATTCTGGAAACTATAATTGTAACGAACACCCATTCAAGTTACGTACATGCAAAACCCTGCTTAACTTCAGAGTTTGTCTCTGATAACTAGCTTCAACGTATTTTTTCAGTAAAAGTTCTAAGTTTAAGGAAAAGGATGTCAAAGTCATATGAATGGTAGCAGGTTTCAAAAAAAAAAGTTAAAACCGTTTTCGAAAAAATCGGAAAAACTTCAAAATCGCAATAACAAAATAGCATTTCCGGTTACTAGACTTTAATTGAATTCTAAACCTTCCATGCCCAGAAGATAAAAAACTTAAATATAGAATTTAAAAGAAATCATTACAACAAATTTCGAGAAAATCTCGCAAAACCAAAAAATGAAAGGAGTAAAGTGGCACTTCTGGAGATTAGGTTCTACTGAATTTATTGAAGTCGCGTGCGAAGATAAATGCAAATTTAAATATAAAATTTTATTCTCTTACGATTTTCGTTTCCGAGATATCCTATTCATGCCCGCAACACACACAGGAACACCCACATACACGCCTACACGCGTGCGCGCACGCACACACGCACACACTCAACCACGCATGCCTGCACACGCGCACTCACGCACGCAAGCACCCACGTACGCATACAAGTACGCACGCACGCAGTCATGCACGCACGCACGCCCGCCCGCTTTACCGCCCACCCGCACGCCCACCCGCACGAACGCCCTTCCGCACGTAAGTACGCACACACTCATGCGCACAAGTACACACACACACACATAGTCAGATCAATTTTTAAAAATACGATTTTCGGACCCAAAAACGTGTATTTCCACTAAAATTTTGACATCGAAAATTTTGAACAAAAATAATGCTTTATACTATATTTCATATAGGCAAGAGAAAGTAAAAAAGGAAAACGGCGAGATGTGAGTAATGGCATACTAAGAAGGTTTGATGAAACGGGCAAAGAAAGTTACAATGAAATATCAGATCGCTCAGCCAAGACATCGTCACATCGTTGCCAAATTAGAATAAAATCAATTATCAGTTACGGGATGGTGTTATCTAATGTACATTTGGTGATATTAAAGTACATAAGTTGGGGTAAATCTGTCTGTACCAAAATACAAAAGTGATCAAGGAAGGCGAGCTAAAGTACACACACACATACACGCGCGCACATGCACACACTCAACCACGCAGTCCAGCACGCACTAACGCTTGCTCGCACGCACACACCAAAGAACGCACGCACGAATGCGTGTACGCATGCACAAATACACACACACATACACACACACACACACACACACACACACACACACACACA
>JAHWXV010020433.1:0-12398 GCA_024586415.1 Phrixothrix hirtus
TAATAATTTTAAAACAAGAAATTAATTAACATTTCCCGTTTAAAGCACTTTAATTACAGATCATTTGGTTAAATTGAAATTATAATAAAATCGACATAGTTGACAAAAAAAAATTAAACTAAAGGAATTGGACGCGGCGTGCCTAAAGTTTCGGGGTGTCTCAATAAAGTTGTAAAGTTACGTCGTTACATGTATATTTGTATATACATTAGTAATTTAATTGCTTTCAGTTTATTTAATTTAACATTTAAATTTCATCATATATTCATTTATATTTGATTGTAGTATTTTTCAGAAATGTGGCAACGTTCATTTCCAAAAATAAAAGTGACAACGTTGTGAATTTGTCAACGTATTTGGCTAGTACGCATCTCAATTTTTTATAGAGATTTGCAAATGATTTCAAGGTTTTGTCTTTTGCAGGATTTTGCAATAACATGTTGTATTAGTGGTTTGTTGAAATAATGTCTAATAATTCAGTTTGAAATTGAATATTGTGCGTAAATAAAACTGTTAGTATAATATATAATAATTTTCATTAACATGAAAATAATTATATAGATTTAAAAGATTTTTAAAGAATGGTTAAACTACTATATGATTGCAAACGTTTGAAATTCGACCATTTTAGTAATTATAACTTAGTTAATATTTCTTTGTTCTTTTAGTTGTCTTAAATCAGGAAGAATTGCCTTATTTCAAGGAAGCAATTATCTGCATTTTAAGATTGATACAGATTTAAGTCGATGTCGATTCTGTAGCATGTGAAAAGTTTAAGCCAGCAGCTATTATCTTCTTACATAGTATCAGATCGAGTACCTACAATTATAAAGGGTAAATTGTTTTACTTCTTAAGCATGCCATAGTTTAAATTCATTTGTAACCACAAAAATAGGTAAGAACATTCAATCTTCTTCTTTAATATAATAAGGTTAGAATTCATATTAAAAGTAAATTTCAAATTTTAAACTGAATACTAATCTATATTACCAAATTTAAATTACATTCTTTGCTTGTGACTAAATTAATCAAATACATTTATTTTATTGTTTTGGTATAACTAACTTGTAACTTCAAAAACAAGTCAGAACATTATTGATAATATGTATATTTTACTAAACCTAATTTCAGTTTTATATAGAACATATTACTCTCCTATGTGTATTTTACAGCAGCCTGCGGCAGCCCTTCCTTGTTTGAACAACGAAGTGTGAACCAAATCCACCTGAAGTTCAAAAGCAGAGATGGTAAAATTACAGGGAAATCAATAAACGAAATTGACTAAGTATTTATTTACATTTTTAATCTTCTTTCATATAAAATGTTGTTATTAATTTGTTAATTCTAATAATTTTGTTATTAATTAAATTTTAATTACAACCAGTTTGTTTTCTTTCCAATGTGCTTATTTATTATCCCCTTAAAAAATAGGATACAACCGTCACTATTTTCACTATATAATTCTTTTCTATCTGACGGAATCCACCGTCTGGGGTCCTTAATGTATAAACCGTTGTATGCTATTTAAGCGCAAATCTAACGCACCTCCTGTGGAGTCTCAGAGCTAGCTGACGTAACTAATATCTCGTTATAACAACGGGGTAATTGACTACAAAGTTTGGCAATCCTCTGATATGCTCTCGTAGTCCGTACTAAGAGTAGTCTTCGATAGAGGTAAAAGATAATGCTATCTCTATCGTAAAACTTCACAAGTACAGCCGCGATCAACAAGATTAGGTTTTCAAACAAATTAAATTTAAATTACGATTATTCGCTCTTTTTCACTATTATAAATATTATTTAAATTAATGACAGTAGTTTAGTAGTACTGTGTATACAAATACATTAATTTAAATGGTAGGTAGGGCATGAAAAAAGAAGGGAATTCCTTAGACAACAGTGGATCGCAAATTCATAACAAAAAATAAGTACGTCAAAATTTTGGATCAAAAATGGTTTGAAGATACCCAGATACTTGAATATATCAGTTATTAAAACCAACTGACATCAGTAGCACGTAAATAAATGTTTTTATGCAAAGATTAGGTTAACTATGGCGGATAATTGAATGCCAACTAGGTTAGTCCGAACGGGTCGTGAGTTAATGGGAAATATAGGTTGTCTAATTATCTACCTCTTAATTCTTATCCTAATCACAATGGAACTGCTGCTGATTTTTTAACAACAACTTTAACGATGAAAATCAGAAACCAATGCTAGCAAAACATAAGAATCATTAATTGCATGCTATAAGCAATGTACAGCAACTGAAGTATCTCTGACCTATCCTATCGTAAAATCAGTTGCAAACACATCTCCTTATGATGTCGGTTACCTCAATGAAATACTTAGACACTATATTTACTAAAATCAGCACTCCTGAAGTTTTTAAATATTTTTACATCCTAGTCAAATAAAAGATTTCATAACAAGAAAGAGGAGAGTTATCAACAAAAATAGCAAATCATACAATTAAAGTTATTCCTAATTTATTGATTCTGCAGTTGTTAAATTTAATTAATTATTATTTTAGTCAATTAGTTATTCAATCTTTCATAAAACGTTGAAGAAATAGTAAATATATATTCAAATTCTACAAGTTACCGACTTTCGTTTCCTGATAAAACTTTAAAATGCGCAAACTCATGCAGTTTACTGTCCTTTATTCCGAAATTGGTACTTATACAAAATTATATATTTTAGTACAAGAGTACTTTATAACAAAGGTTTCAATGTTAGAAATTACTGTTATGTTAATAACTTGCTGGTAACCCGAAACATATACGACAGGCCGAGATAAGGTGACAAAATATTTATCGTAGCTTATCACCAATTGCTACAATTCAACACTAACAGCCCGGACAATATTCTAAAATAAGACCCCCAACAACTAAATTTGAGGTGAACAGAGTCAGGTCAACTAGCAATGAACCCAAAGTCGCCTAGATATAAAGAAACTAGAATTCACGACTGAATCTAAACATTATACAATAAAATAATAGCCACAGTAACTAAGACGGCAAAAAATTGTTACATTCTTTTTCGTGCAATTTGCCAATAATTTTTTCGAGAGATACTGAGCAACTTAACCAGTATCGAGACTTAAAGCGCCGACAAGCCGAAGAAACTAAGGAGTTACCGTTGAATATGTTAACTAAGATAAACTTGGCAATGTTGATAGAAAACGAGAGAATATGAATGTTTTTATCTTTGGCTATAACAAGCGACTGCAACAATATATTTAAAATTTGAAATTCAAAATTTATTAAACAGAAACTTTTTAATATGTTAAGAATTACATTATAATTTGAAATAAAATCTCAATATACCGGAAAATTCGATAAAAACATTATAATTAACAATTTGTTATAAAAACTAAAATTAAACATGAAATTGAACAATTTCACGACATGATAAACTAATTTGCTAAATAATACGTCTCAACAATAATTAAAATTTGAGTAACAATGTCTGGCACTCTTTTTATAACAAAAATTAACATTAACTTATCGAGTTACCCATAAAATAATTTTAAATTAATTAGAGTTTGTTAGATAGACGCGTTGCATACAAAGTTAGATAGAAATAAGTAATATATCTACCTTTATATCAAAACAATTTGTAAATACAGTTTATGGTTGGGAATTATGATTTCTTTATCGATTTATCGAAGAGTTGTCATTACGGTAGATCAATTTTTTAGCCCTGTTTTTATGCGCTTTTTCGTTTAGAATTATGCTTCTAAGGTTAGATGTATAACATTTAATCCTACCAATTTTTCATTTGATATTTTCTGTTGAAACAGATGTAATGAGCAGTAGAGGCTGTCTGCTTATGGAATCAATCTGTAACGATTGCACCATTAATGATAATTGCATCATCATTTTTGTGATGACAGCTTTTACTTTGTTTGTCAGGTAGCTAACTTGTTCAGCCACAAATGGGGTAGGTCCGTTTGTTGCCTTATAAGAAGTACTTTTGCAGTATTTATAGATTTAATTAAAGTACAGTAATGCTTAGCAGCGTTTAACTAGTTTTTACTTTTTGAATATACTATGTTTTTATTTTATTATTTAGCTTAGTAACTTTTCTAATTTATCCTGTATGCTTTGATTTTATAAGTTATTTAATTCACTATACACTGCAGGATAATTTATCTTACCTTTTGGTGTCTGTGATTTTTAATGTACTTAATATCGGTTTTACGCTTGTTTTTATTTTTACTTTCTCTTACACTATATGAAATATAGGTAGAAGAGGAAGTATTGTTTTCGACCAAAATTTTCGATGTCGAAATTGGAAATTGGTGTGTGCGCGTGTGCGTGTGTGCGTGTGTGCGTGTGTGCGTGTGTGCGTGTGTGTGTGTGCGTGTGTACGTGTGTGCGTGTGTGCGTGTGCGTGTGCGTGTGCGTGTGCGTGTGCGTGTGCGTGTGCGTGTGCGTGTGTGTGTATATGCGTGTGCGTGTGCTTATGCGCACGTGCTTGCGTGCGTATGTGTATGTGTGTGTGTGCGGTTTTCCTAAAAAAATGCTTTGAAACTAGTTATCAGAGACAATCTCTGGAGTTAAACAGGGTTTTGCGTGTCCAGTAACTTGTATGGGTGACCGTTACAATTATCGTTTCCAAAATAAACATAAATAATAATTTAATCATTTGGGGACATTTGCATATTTTTATATCTATGTACGTAAGAGAAAGTGATGTGTTGTCTCACACCAGATCTTTAATTGTCAATTTGAATTAAACTTGCAAGTTTTAGGGTTTATTACTCTTAACGTTGTAGCTTTTGTTAGTTTCTTTGATTTTTGTAATTTTATTATTTTAGTTGTGTAGTTTTACAGATTCAAGACTGAATTTGCTTATCGCTTTATTTTTATGTTTAAGCGTATGAGAAGTTTTGTTTTATACCTGGTATTTAAATTAACTAGAATTTACTAACCATATTTATTGTTTAAGTAGGTAAAAAGAATTATTTACAGACAGGTATTTATATAACTAATATCACAAGTACATATTTATAAGAATTATAAGTTTATCAAGTTCTTTAATTAATTTGTCATGGTCGAAAACAGCTAATGTCAAGGACGTATTGCAATCTGTTATGATTCTGTTGGCTGCGTGAGGAGTAGACATGCTTTAACTTGGTTTAATAAGTCCAACGGCAATTTGTAGGTGAATGTTGCAGTTATAACTTGTTTTAAATTATTTATTTAATCCTAACTGTAATAGGTTCGATACTGTGGTAGACGGTGTATTGCATGATTCTTAGTATTCAGTTGGTGTTTGTATGTGCTTAGTAAAACTACCTTTTGCGGTATTTTCGGCGGAGGTATATATCATAGGTGTCATATAAATAAATATATATACATATTAAACATAGAAAATAGTGTGATATGGGTTGCTTTCGATATATACCAACAATCTCTCATATATATGCTACCAAAAGTAGAGGATTTTACTTCGCCATTGTTCCACAGTTTTGTATGCATTGTCTTAGATAAGTGTATGGAAACTAATAAACTTATCTCTAAATTCAACAATCCGGAACATTATCTTTTAACTATTTTCAACTATTCTCCTCATAGTGGGGATAAAATAGGGGTTAAGTTCAAAGTTTGAGTTTTTGACTTTTTATCGGCCTAAAGGCTGTATTTCTGACTACTTCGAACCAACGGTTCAGCTTTTATCGAATTTAATTGGAATTTTGGATTTTTACGAGTTCCACTATTTTGAGTTTAAAATCTTTTAGTTATTTTAACGGCATTCCCTTATATAGTTGTATACATAATACATTGTATTTGTTTATTAAAGATTGGTTTTAAATTGAATGAGTTTATTTATTAATCAGTTAGTCAAATAAGGTTTATTTTTGCCCGCATTTTGAGTATGTGTGAAATTGAATGTCTTGTCAGTTCATTTTACAAATATTCCACTATCTGTTTATCTGGCGTCTGTTCGCATTCAATTTAAATTCCTGGAATCATACATTTTTAGGTAACGGTTCTTTCACGAAAATTGGGACTTATTTTTGAAAGATTTCTAACTATTAACATTTAATCATCAAATATTCTTTGTCAATGGTAATACGTTAAAGTAACCCAATCCTTGACGTATTGGCACTTTGAATTTTCGACAAACTTGATTAGCAGTCACAAATACTAATTAACCAAATCATAATAAATATGTAAATCGGCAACATATAACATTCCCATTTATGAATAGGTCCGGTGATTACGTTATAGCTATATTTTGGGGTCAGGTTCGTTTCGAATAGGTTCGCGAATGTACATAAGATCAGTTCGACTAAGGAAAAGGTGCTCTAGGTGGCTAATGTATCGACCAGGTCCAAATATGTCTACTAGATATGTATTCAAGGGATAAGAGTTTCGTTTACACAGAATAGGCCCTGTAGTATACTTCGGGAAAGGTACAAGTAATTATTTTGGTTATGAGTGTCAAGGATACACTATCTATTTATATCGGAAAATTATTATTACTCCTATAATTTTATCTTATCCAAATTCTGGAGAATTTGGTCGACTAAGTATTATCTACATTTTGTACTCGCGATATCTCTTAATTAAAAATTTTAGCTACAATGGTTTCTTCTAAACTTGAAAAGTTTCTATCTGTCTGAGTTTTTCTTAAATATTACGTAACATTCTCATACCTAAGTGTCTCTACTTATCTCACATTTTGAACTAACTTGTATTACTTATACTTATGATTATACAGATATGTTTGTGTGATAATTCATTGAACTTTTATTTATCTAATAATTCTTAGGATTGTATATCTTTGACAATAAGATTCTTTTTATTTATATTAATAATTTTTATTATACACTAATTCACAACCAGTACTACTTTGGTACTTATTTATGCTTAGTTTTGTTAGTTCAGTGATTTTAATTTCTTCAATTCATAAAATTAATGGTTTTTGGAATTGAACCTATTTTGATGTTGTCTATTCCTTGTAATTCGCTTTCCGAATCTTATATCTAAGAATCAGCACTAACACCCAATTAGAGGGTGTATTATAATTGTAAGTTTATTAATTTGTCAACTGAAAACTAAAATGTAATGAATAGTGTCCCATAAATCTATAAACAAATAAAGAGCAAAGTAATGGATTATGCAGATACACATAAATTGACTGAGATGTTAAACACAACACCGACAAGATAAACGCCAACCTTAAAAAATATAACCTTCCTATATATGTACGTTAAGCAAGTAATAACCATTTAAACGATTTTTTACCTATATGTGTTCAGTAAACATTTTAATTTCTTTAATTGCTGCGTATATATTAGCTTTAATTAGTCAGTGACGTATTTTTCGTTCAACAACGTTTGTAGTCTAATAATGTTTATTGATTATTAATAAATGAAACGTTACTTGCAGCAATTTTTTTCAATAAACTGAGCCCTAATCTAATAAAGCTAAATCAGAAGTAATATAACAGTTAGGACATTGATTAAGAAATTATACCATTTAAGATTAAAATTGAATTTCTGATTACAAAAATATTAGAGTAAACTTCGTAGTTGAAATTGCGCCACCTGTCGTGCAGGAATTGGGACTATTTCATCCAAACCTTTCACTGACCTCAGGGTCGTAGCATTTATCTAGTCTTCAGTATTCTCGTACTGAAAGATTCAACCATATCTAGGGTTAGAAACATTTTGTAAGGTAGCACCGTTCAAATGATCTGCTCTACGATTATTAATCATGCCCTTAATTTAATTAATGCAAGATTGTTGTTGCTTCAATGTCGACACTAAGGCAACATTGTTAATTATTCAACTGACCATTTAATATATAACGGTGACTAAATTGTTGGCAGTTTCTACCAATAATCTTTAAGTATTTACCACTTTATACACTAGCATTTATAAAATTAAAACTAATTTATCTACATAACATATTATGGTAGTTATATTGTAACGTATGAAAGGTTTATTAATTTATGCGTAGGTCAACCATTTATTTAGTGTTATTAATTATTTATTTTATAAAACCATTCTTGGTTTCTGTGTGATCTTCTTAATATTGTATTAAAATATAACTAAATTTGCTTATTGAATTACTTATATAGTATAGGTATTGAAGAAATAATGGTAATTTTCCCAAAAGTAAATAAAATTCGCTAGACGAATTTTAAAGCAAAACTAAACACTCGTGACAAATATCAAGGAGTAATTTTAAAAACAATGGTTGGGAACTATGCTTTGAAAACTATATGGAAGCGTGAGACCGGTTGCTCTTTTGTTGAAGTTCATCAGTTAAATCTAGCCGTCCAGTGTTCAAATGGAAGTTCTTCTTATACACAATTCAGTGTAAAGTGTACATTGGATTATCCTAAGTTAGCCACCTATTGATTTAAAATGTAAAATTGCTATAGTAAAATTATATAAAGCAGAAAAAACTGTTATAAGTCAGTAAATTTATAGTACCTACTTCATATAAAATTTTAGGAATGCCAATTAAAGCAATAATGGTAGTTTTCCAAAAAATAAATAAAATTCGTTAAACAAATTTTAAAAGGAAACTAAACTCTTGTAACATATATCAAGGAATAAGTTTAAAAATAATGGGAAGGAAGTATGCTTTGAACTACATTAAGTTTGTATGGTAATTGCAATCAGAGTATGAAAGACAACTGATTTTAATGTGCATAAATAATTGGTGTTACCTTTAAGGGCCGACTCCATCAATAAGGTATATTTTGGGTTCTACCTCCTTAAAGCTATTTTACAACCAGTGCCGCTACTAATTTTACCAGTTACCGAATATGTACCAAGTGTTTGTTGATTACTGTTGAATAAATCTACGACTTTTGCTCCTGTAGCGGCCAGAAAATCCATAAACGTATGCAGCTTGCCGATTTAGTCCAGAATTGTTACAAGAATAATTTGAAATTTACAATGTGACTTGTGATTTCGCGTTTTAATACGAACACTCTTCATCTTGTGCAAAATAGAGCTCCTTCTCATTATGCTCTGAATGTTAAGAGAGGGACTGTATCTCCTTTTTCCCAAAAGATTAATCGATAGTGAAGGTGTAATGACTGGCCTGAATGCAGTCCAGTGACTTCTCTTGTGGGGGTGGGGGGTGGGCAAAAGAGGTTTATAAAATAAAACCCATAACTGTTGATGAACCCGAGGAAAAAATTACGGAAGTTATTAATAGGGTATTTTCCAGAATATTGCAGGTAGCAGCTGGTAACAACCGAAGGATTACGGACGTGTACACAAAATATAAGGATGTATGTTGAATTTTCTTGTTTTCTGAAACATTGATAATTAACAACAAAATTTTAAAATAGAAGTTATGTGGTTATAACAAGATTTGTGTTTATAAACTATTTTCCTTTTCTTTGGAAATGAACTTTAAGTTTTATAGATCTTAACAATTTATGCTTTTTGTCCTCCTTTGCTCTTTAGGCTGATGAATTTTTTATTAAATTACAAATATATGTTCCTTTTGGGGAATTCAATGGTAGAAAAGTTACTACTTCATATATCATAAAGGTATCACTGGCAAATGACCGACTTCCTATTAAAGGGTGTAATACAATTTATTTAGGAAAAATTCAAAATTACTCTTATAAGAACAAACTTACTTAAATATACTCTATTTATTCCGCGTTATTATTTAAATATAATTGCGGATATGTCTTTTATAATTTTCTTACCAATTGTTATCATTCAATTATTGAATATAAATCTGAAGAAAATTTAAATTCGGTAGGGTATTTTCCTCCGATGTTAAATAATAAATAAAAGCATTTTTATATTACTTGAGAATCAAACGATACTTGTATAAAATTACGAAATTGGTTTTGAATTTGATAAAATAAATCACGTAGTAGCTTCAGTCTAACTTTCACAACGACCAGATTTACCTCATTGCC
This sequence comes from Phrixothrix hirtus, assembly GCA_024586415.1. Classification (NCBI taxonomy): domain Eukaryota; kingdom Metazoa; phylum Arthropoda; class Insecta; order Coleoptera; family Phengodidae; genus Phrixothrix; species Phrixothrix hirtus. The sequence continues at coordinate 9,919 of JAHWXV010020433.1, forward strand.
GTTTCCTCAATAGAATAGTGTGACAAGAAGACATGAATCAAATGAATCAGATAAGCCAAGGAGTCTGTCAATGCTATAAAATGCAAGAATTTAGGACTCACATTTATTCGTTTGTATATAATTTATTATTTGAGTTTACTCGTACTTTATATGTATAATCCAAGCGAACATAAAACCGATTCCTAGTTAAAATATCAAAAATATATTTTTATACTAAATTGTTCTAAAAATCCTATTACGCTCGATTTTTTTAAGTTAATACGGAATATCTCATGCGTTTATGAGAAAATCATTCGGATTAAGCCTTACTTCTTAATTTCTTTTAAAAATACACTTTTTAAGTTATTAACGAAACATATATTTAAATTTAGAAAATGTAGATATCTTAAAGTTAGAGGTCGAGGGAAGTAAATAAAGCAATTTAATTGAATTATCTTCTTAGATTTTCCATCTCTTATCCTAAAAGACTAAATAATTTTCTGTTTCTCAGGCTTCTAGTTCTGTATTTTTTTGTTTCAAAAACCTTAATGTACTTGTAAATCATAAATATACTTGAAATATTTAAATTGGAAATTACATATATTTGGCACACTTTTCAAGTATTGTACTTAATCTCTGTTTAAGTGTTATTCAATGGGAAAAGTACGCTTAGCTCAAATATATAGTAGTCATTTTAAAATACTGGCCCTAGGATTTATTGATTGTCATCTCAAAGCTAATTTGAAAAGAATTCGAATGGTTAATCACACGGTATAATGAGAGTGCGTTAAATACAATTTCCCTCGGGACAGTCTGTGAACACTACAACGCCAATGACATTTAACTTTAAGGTCTTAATTTGAATGCTCATGTGAGCTAATGGCAATGACAAACTCTATCATTCAATTATTTATCTCACACACGTAGTGTAAATTTTTGAAAAACTAGCTGGACAGTTCAATGGTTTTTCTGTGTTTAGTCCCTTTTAGAACAAATTGTCTTTCTTAAGACGTTTATTGTTTGCTAAAAGATCGTTTTTGTTAATTAAATCGATGCTAATTGTTTGCCTTATGGATTTGAAGTAGTCCATATAATCGTGGAAAATTAGTATATGTAGGAGTTACAGAAAATTTTATATCTTTATTAACCACGTTAGTGCAATTTTTTACAGTTAAATTAACTTTATGGGTGATGAACTGATTTTTGGGTCGTATTTACAAATTAACATGTCAATCATGTAATAGTTTTTACATTGGACGCACACACAGAAACTTTAAAATGAGATTACATGAACACAGACGTTATCCTGCATCCACCACAAATTTTTTACAATTTTCTAACCATTTACTCGATACTAATCATAATTTTAATTCAGATAACAATTCCACAATTTTACACATAGCTGCTATGGTAATTATCAGAGCTAAACAACAAGCTCCTAATTTACTTCTGAAGCAACAACTAATACCACAAGCCTCTGCAACATTTACTACCTTGTTTATTAATGAATAGCTTTTAGTTTTAATGCTATATTACCCAATTGTCTACCTCTATTTTAGATAAAAATTTTAATTCAAATATTCTAACTAATATTTTTAAATCTGTTTGGTTTAATGCATCAGTTATTAGAAATATCTTTAATTTGCTTACTTTAGCATTTATATAGTATTCCATTCTTACATTTTAACCTAAGAACATTATCTGTATAAAAACATTAAAAAATTGTATTGAATTAATTACTCCACATCTAGATATTTTTAAAAAACTTGACAACACTGTTCAAAAAAGTGACAAAACTATATATTAAGTACTCAGGTTACTAGTTCACATTAATAATGTTTCCGATTTATATGTACTGCATGGATGTGGTACATGTTAGCTGCTTTCCATTTATAAAAAATAGTATCAAAACCAGGAAAACTACATGATATTGTACTTTTTTTGTAAAAGAAAAACGGCTAATGTGCACTGCACTGGTGTAATACAGCAAATCGGAAACGCTATAATAATATATAAATAAAATAAACGGAATTCCTCCTATGAACAACGGCGCGAATTCAGCACAAGTGAAAAGTCAGGACACTATCATCGGGGTATAAATAAAATAAACAATGCTACGGTTTCTCAACAAAAATTTTTAACCTAATCTAATAGGTAAAAATACAAGTTTGCACTTAAAAATTCGCGTCATTCATAGAAGGAATCCTCATTATTTTATCTACACAGTTTTTCGTTAAATTTATATACATAACATCTAAGAAATTTGTAAATACTTTGTAATATTCATGATGTTTACCTAAAAATTATTTAATTATTGCTCTCGCCTGAATGATGTGGCAAGTCTACGAAACCGGTAGTAAATTTTGAAAATAAAATAATTTTAGAGAATAAAGGACTAATCTTATTTTTATCTTAATTAAACAATTACTCAAAATAGGGGGAATTAATATATATATATATATATATATATATATATATATATATATATATATATATATATT
>JAHWXV010020448.1:0-10629 GCA_024586415.1 Phrixothrix hirtus
ACTAGTAGCAGATTCTTCTGAATTCTCCTCCATGATTTCTGCTTTGTGTTTCTGGAAGGTGCATCAATACGTTTAGATAATGTCTTACTTAAAAAGTTTCTATAGTCTATTATAATTTCCATTTATGTTTACTTTTAACTTAAATTAATTTTGACAAATGCAGTTTTAGACAACTAAAATCGAAAAACTAGCATTGTTATTAATTAAAGCCAAATATCAACTTGTTCTCTTTAGAGTTTTATGATAATTTCCATCATGATGGACGGTTTTGATGAATTTTTCGGCATTTTCAGACTTAAATCGAAGCACAGCCATCTTTTAAAAATAGCGGCGTTCGCCAAAATATACGTTACGCTACAAATAGTCAATTACATAGCTGCACGAATTGATGACATTTTATTGTCTATCTAAAGGTCATCCCAAATATAATCCAAGACTGTAATAAATCAGCGAAAGTTGCCTCAACTCTCTCACTATGTCTTCCCTACTCATTTAATTATTAGTAGTAAATACTGAAGTATTTCATTTCATAGTACGAACCCAGTCCTTTTTTAGATTTAATTATCACATACTTATGGTACGTAACATTTTCAAGAAATGTGCATTTCTAAGGTGTTTAGTCGATTTAGAGTGTTGTCATTCCAAGATTTTACGTCTTTCTTTGGACCTATATTCTTTAATTACTTACTTAAAACCAAAGAGTTAACTAAATAACCAAAGCTTTACAAAAGTTAATAAAACAACCAGGGCAAAGAACGCTTCTTAAGAAAATAATAAAATGGCAGCTGTTAGAATGCCTTTAAACTAAAATAAAAGATACGGAATGGTTCAAAAAAGATTTCAACCAACTTAAATATAAAAATAAAAACGAACTCAAGCACTAAGCATATCGGAAACACCCAAGTTTTGTTTTCGGTTTCAAAACCTGTTATTGTTATTTAGATAATAACCAATGGCGTGACTAGGGTGTTGCAGTACTCCCTACAATTTCTCCCTTGCTAACGAAAACAACAAAAATACGAATTCAAAAATTTGTTTGACTAGTTTAACTGATTTTTAAGTTAGAAGAACCCTTCAGCAGAATAAATAACCGCGTTTTTGCTTGTCACGCCATTAAACTTTAGTTGACAATTGTTGACGCTAGTATTTTTTCTATTTGTATTGCAAAACTCTAATTAGCGCTCCCCAAAACACATAGTTTTGTTTTTATTTTTAAAACTCGTCAAAATGGACAAAGTTTTGATAAAACGCAAAATTCCAAAAGGAATTTCTGAAACTCTTCTTCTTTGTGTTTATTTTTAAAGAATACATTTAACAAATTTGACAACTTACAAATAATGAATGCAATTATTGAACTTTTTTATTGCAGAATTTAGTCTTACCCCAAGTAAATTTAATATTAATTATCATATGTCGAACGTTTTCTTATATTTTCTATATACATCTCCAGGGCAGCTGCAATTAATAAAAACAGTTGATTTTTGTCAATAAATAAATAAATTACTAACAAAACATTAATTAATTAATATAAAGCGTGTAAAAATTTAGAACTACTTACTTGTACTTGTGTTGACGTTGATTAAGAACACCTTTATATAAACAAAATGATATTTTGTTTATTGTCCACCATGTCAGTATAGTAAAAAAATTATAAAAAGTTATTATAAAAGATGTTTTTAATTTTTTACAATACTGACATAGTGGACAACAATCAAAACATCATTTTGTTTATATAAAGGTGCTCTTAATCAACATCAACAAAAGTACAAGTAAGTAGTTTTAAATTTTTACACGCTTTATATTAATTAATTAATTTCATGTTAGTAATTTATTTATTTATTGACAAAAACCAACTGTCTTTATTAATTGTAGCTGCCCTGAAGATGTATATCTAAAATATATGAAAACGTTCGACATATGATAATTAATATTAAATTTACTTGGGGTAAGACTAAATTCTGCAATAAATAAGTTCAATAATTGCATTCATTATCTATATTAATTCATCTACAATCCTAATAAGATGGAAACATTTAATGTACGAAATTTGACAACTATCGAACTTTACGATATATAGTAACCCTAAACGATCTTCTCCCCAATTTTAAATATTGTTCCCCGAAATCTTTTTTGGAAACTTTTCAAGTTTAAAGCTCAGACGTCGTATAAAATAAAATATTAAATAATATTCTAAAATATTCATAGCGGCGTCGCCCAAAATACTAGAAGTACCAACTAGTTGTGGACTTACTCTTTCACCACTACTGATCTATACAAATTTGTAGCTTTGGCATGTGAAAACAAACGGAAAAAGATATAAGGAAAGAAAGATGGAATAAAGGCGCTAGTCTGTTTCGGTGTGGAATCTAAAGAGCAGCAGTGCGACTAGCGATAACAAACGACCGTGCTGTACTCACCTGAAGCTATAAACTTAAGGCTAAGGATAAAGAATAAATCGTTAAAATAGAGGACGATTTAAACTATAAAATAATAAATTTAAGGAAACTTTTGAGGCGAAACAATAAACACGGCTAACGGCATAATAGTAATTACGCAACGTAAAAAAATTGAGTTTAAAATAAATTAATTAGGTACGTTACGTGAAGTAAAATATAATTGAGTAAAATTGAATGCTGAAGTGTAGAAAGTAGTCACATGCCACACGTGTTAAACTGATGTAAGTATAGGTTCTTAAATATTGACCTTGCACAAACTAAAGCATATGCATTTGAAATAAAGATTATTTTAATGCGTAACAATAGTCATCAAATTCACTGTTACCTCATCACAAGTTTACATTAAACAAACAAGCAGATATAGATAATTAGAATTAACTGATAAACTTTAATCTAATTAAAACAAACATGAATGCTAGGCAAATAAATTCACTTGCGTTACTCGTTTTAACATGATTTCTGACATTAGTTAATGTAAATTATTATTAATTGTGTTTTGATAAATCAAATTTAGTAATTTGTAGTAAATTTTGGTTACAAGGTTGTGGGATAAACATGGAGCGCTAGATTCCCTAGATGTTTTAAAATTATTTCCATCAATCATAATTTTTCCTTGTAATTTGACTACTACGTCAAACGAAACGAATTTTAAGCAATTATGTAAGATTAAACAAGTATTATACTGCATGCTACATGTGTACTTCATCCCTGCTTGAGATGCTATCATTAAGTTCAAGTTTGTCGCTTAGCATCCGCTACGAGTAATGTGTCTCTTTTACAGTTATTTGTAAAACAATTTTACAAATAGTCTTGACAGGTACGCTTCTGTTATTTAAAAAAAAGACATAAGTAATTTGCATGTATATTAATCAACATTGCTGTTCACATTTAATGTTAAAACTGGTACTTTTTGCAACATATCCTTAAAAAAATGAAATTTACCTACGATTTTTCATATACAGAACTTTTGAACCCGATAGTAGTAGTAATTTACGCAATTCTCAAGCAGAACCACACCTTGTAAACTATTTACTAATTTGTAATGGTAATTCATCTTAATCTAACAATAAGTGTTTTTGTTTTCAGGTAAAGGCGACTTTAAACCATCCGATTTAGATAGGTAAGTTTGCGTTTTGTCCGAGTTTTTGAAAATCAATACATGATTGCTAGCAATTAGTAGCTGATATTGCGATGATTTACTAATTACTTCCTAGGGCTGCCAATATTTATGGCTTCTCTGCATGCAAAAGCGCTATCAAATAGGTCATCCTTTCCAATTTTGTACTGTATAATTTGTGTCTTTATCGAGGGTGTTTTCACTCCTACGTCCAACTTTTACCTTGGCTCTGGTAATTTTCGCAGATTGTTTGTTAAAAGATAATTTATGATGTGATATTCGAGAAAGAAAGTTGTGCCCGTTCTTATAGTTGACCTCCTGCGTTTTCGTGATAACGAAGGATATCACCTTATGGCACGCGAGATTAATTTTTTTTAAAAACATAATTAAAATGTGACTGGAGATTTATTCAATATTGGTTCGTGTGGAAATGCGTGCAAATTTTGAATTAAACGTCCCTTTAATTATTACACAAAAATACAACGTTTTCCTGTTTGATCACGTGGAAAATTCTTTGGCAAGTTACAAATAACTTCAATGTGTCTCAAAGCAAACGGCGGCCATTGATTGTTGATTTTAAAATCAAATTATTCAGGTTTAATGATATTCGGTTGGTACATGCCCAGAGCAGATATGTAAACCGTCAGTATGGAATGTATCTAAAACTTTTTAATGCATACAAATCTAGTTGAATCTATGGTTTCCTCATAGTTGCATAATAATTTCCGATATATCCGTTTGACTAATTTGAAATTCCAATTTCTGATGTATTCATGAATTATATTAAATCAATGCAGCATTAACCCTTTACTTCTGCAATGCAGGATAATGATGTCACTTATGGATTTCTGCATTCTTGTAATAACATTGGTTTTAAATTTATTAAAGCAATCGCAACAGCTATAACCGTTAGCAGAAAAGTGGTAGCTATAATTCCGAAAAATCCTTAATAGTACAGGGGTGCATATCATAGTTAACTAGAGGGTCCTTCTTTACGACCCAATCTGTTAAAACGTTTGTCTTTATGTTGTTTTTATGCGATTCCCTCCGGAATTGCTGAATGCCTAATTCGGACGTCCACTTTTCCATTTCCTTGGATTGATTCCGTTTCCTCCGAATACTCTTGTCTAAAAAAATATTGTTATACAATTACGTATTATTTGTGCTCCACAGTGTCACATATTTATGTCAGTAAAAGCACATAAAAGCTTGGAGCATGTTTATATTGGCAGTGCTGCCTTATCATAGCTATTTTGATAAGAAAGTAGAAAGAATATATTCCGCTTCTGGTAAATCAACTTTAAACAATTCTCGACCTTAAGTTCATCTTTCTAAGGTTCTCCGACAAGCTCGCCATCTTTAGTAACCGTTACTCTTTTATTCATTTTCCACGAAGATATACCGAAATAAAGTGTGATTTCTGAAACTTGTTTCGTGAAAAATGTCAACTAAATCTTACCTCTATTATTATTTGTTTTATATAAGGTGCTCATGAGAAATGTACTAAAGAAACCAAAACCTTTCCTTGTGGGATCATAAAAATATCGTAAAATGGATGGCCTAACTTTTAACATATCGTTCCGTATGTTTAAACCGCTTAGCATTGATTTTTAATATATTTACTTTCAAAAATTTATCCTTTCAGCGCTATGCCTATCGTTCGTTTCAGATACAAAATAAAGAGGAAAATGTTTAGATTATTTTTCAAAGGACTGTTTCTCAAATTATTTGTTTAGTTTAACTGCTAAATATTTTACCATATATATTTTTGCTTAAAAGACAAATCTAAATTTAAAAATGATATTTATTTTTAATCATGAACTAAACACTTCATAATAAAGGGTCATCGAGAAAGAGTGCACGCTGATGGATAGGCAACCAAACTTACAAATTGGTGATACTGAAATTAAAAATTAAATAATACTTAATTACCAAATAATTACTTTACTATGGTCGTCACATATAAATGACGATTATAATTGATAATTAAAATGATGTATTGGAATTTCAATTTGCTTATTGATTGTTAAAAATAAACTAGGACATTTTTCATTTGATGTAAATTAAACAATTTATAATTTTCAATTAAAAATAAATAAAAAATCTTGTTGTTTTGGTTAGGAAGAAACACGTCAGCAATGAATTCCCTAGATTTTTTAAAATTTTGACCGCCCTGGATGCACTTTTTTTCGATGGCACGATACATATTTACACGAATTCAGAATATGAAACGTGTAGTTATGCAACACACGTTACTTTAGCAAGCTACAAGTCCATTACAAGATGTGACTATGTCAATTGTTTAAAGAATACTTCAACTCATCAACTCTAACTGAATATAAATTTCCTTTAACGTGCTTTTCCCCTTGAGAACAGGTATAATTCTGACTAATATAGGGCGTACCCAAATATTAGGACGTTGTCTCAAATCCGTTCGGTCATTCTCGAACGCCCTGCTTAATTTTTAAATTCGACTCAATTATGACAACAAATTATAAACGTCCGCTTTCAACTATTCCCAAACGCTGTACAAAATCATCCTCCGGGACGCTTCACTATCCCATCAGAGAGGGCAGGTCCTGTGTTTAAACAACATCTAGCACCTAAATCACACCGCCGATTAAACTCTAGTAACGAGAACGGCTTAAGACAGAGTACTTTCGCTTGTTACGTTATACTTTGGCACCTTTTATGTAAATAAATTAAGTATAATAACCACGAACTCAGATACAAGCAACCAATTAAATCGATAATAAAGAAAGCGGTGGTACGCAGAATATAAAGTCCCGCCCTCTTAGAGCAAGAAGTAATAAAGCACTAGGAGACAATGCCATCAAGAAAGCTAAAAATGAAAAATAGGAGAGCCTGAAACCAAGAAATTCAAAAAAAAAGGGAAAATAGAAACGAAAAATAGGACACACGAAGAAGGCCTTGACTATGAAGACGATCATATCAAAATGTATCCGCCAATGCCGACTACTGAAGAGAATGAAGATTTTCTGCCTCCAATTACCTGGAAATAAGAAAGAACAACGAAGACAAACACTATCTTCAGAAACAAAGAGTAATACAGCAAGCTCAGACCTTTCGCAGAAGAAAATGAAAGCGCATAAATTATTTACAAAAAAATCGTCAAGGCATTAGGATTCTAATTAAAATATTTGTTGAACTGTAAATTACGTACTGCACATTTCATCCAGAACAGAAAATCAACTGAAAGGACCTACTGGAGATGATACCAAACACAGAAGTTGCAGATAACCTACGCTGTAAGAGATTAATTTTAAGTCGGTAAAACGACCGGGAAATCGCAACAAAAAACTCCCTCTCGTATTAGTTAATGCTATAGAAACTTTCGAGAGGAAGAAAATATACGACATGGAGGAAGTCGTTAATGTAAAAATCTCAGCCAAAGCGAAACGTGCTCCACCCAATAGTTTAGGTGCCAACTGTAAGGTGCCTATGTTTTGAACACAAGAAAGATAAATTAATACACGCTAAATGCTGCACTTGCATGGTGAAAACTCAACACTCAAATATCCTTGGGTAAATAAAATTGGAGAATAAAAGATGCTGGAAAAAAAAAATCTTTCATAAGCCCTACGCTCCTGAGGTAATTAAAGTTATTAATTCCCCTGAATTAGCTAGTTTGCTCCGGCCACCACAGTGGAGCTTGGGATCGGTTCTACAATTGTAATGAATTCTATTTAGCTAGCATTCAGGGATTTTAAGTAGGTGTTCAAAAATTCGGTCGCAAATAAGGGCGCCACTTTGTTTATAACAATAACGGAAAGATAATAATACAAAATTTTATTGTTATAGAGGCCGGAAAACAAAGAAACCGATCTCCAAACCTTTAGATCGAGGATTGGATTAACACGTACTTACAGTAAGGTAGCTTTTTTATACACGTCGCTGGGTTTCCTTTTCGATCAGGTAAAATTACGATAGACTATCTGAACTAGTTATTCGCTTAAAAATTAACTAGTTCCTGAAAGAAAGTATGGGTTATTACAGCTACAGGTCTACATATAAAAAATAAGGTCTGTACTTAAAGATCTAATATAATGAAAAGTAAAGAATATGAATTACAATTAACAATTTACATGTCTCCCCGAATGGGAATAATGAAAACAATAATTTTCTCTCTAAATCAAGGGACCCTTGCGACTATTCTAAAATGCCCTAAAGGCCTTAATAATATGAATAATTAAAATTTAAAAAAAACGTTAGTCTTTTATTTATGATTTTAACGAACTCGTCTTGAATATATGCGTGATCGACTAATCCGTCCCAGCAGGATTAACTTAACGAGGGGTGAAGATCGATGGAGTTTAAATAACGGATAATTCACTTACTTGGTGTTCTGCAGATCAATAACTTCCCGAAGGAATAGAAAATAACAAACATGCTACCTATGGTATTCTTCTTATCGTATATTACATACAACCTTGTCCGACTTAAATCCTTTGGTTCCGATTCGACAGGAAATTGAAATTGGCCCTTTTTATTACGAATTTGCTCTGGGCGGAAATAGACCAAAATTTTATCAATTTGATCCCCTAATACATCATACGGGTAACTCTTCAATTGCGTTCTTTGAATATCTCCTGGACACGCACTACCCAAAACGCAGCTTAACTCTTCCGCTCTTAGATCTCTACTATCCGTAAACAAAGTATACTTACTTGAAATTGAAGGAGGAAGACGAGAGAGTTAACGTTTATTTTTAGACTTGTTAGCCTTCACACGGGAATTGATGAATAAATATTTTTAAGAAAAATGCTCCTATGTTTTCTGCAACGAATTTTAATAAACATTATAATAAAATTATACAATTTACAAATTTACAATTGCGATTTTGGCATAAAACTGATACTGGTAATTCACCAATTATATCTTATTATTACTACGTGGATATATGTATCGGATGTGTCCAAATGAATGACCGATGTTGTACGAATATCAGACGCGCTTACACTTTTTTTCCGACAAGGTACAAAATAAGACCACCCAAAATGGAGAGAAAAGTCTCAAGGAGCACTGAAGCCATTCGTGGAAAGCTTTAATAAAGATGTTGCCCTCTATTATAGAATTAGTCAAGAATTCCTACTCAAGAAATTTGCAACGTTACGGAGAACTCCAGCGGAATAAAAAAAAGTCATTGTAAATAAGGTAATATATAAAAAATTACAGGATACACCATCTGCCGAAGAGAACGTAACAATCTTAATCAAAAGCAACACGCGGCGCGAAGGCTAATTCTCCAAAACATACGTATTCGCAATTGTGGGGGAAATCATACTGCTCCAAGGCAAAGAAACCGATATCTACGCAGCGTACAACTTCCTCGCAAAAACATTAAACAAAGAAGACCTGTATATATATTTAAGGATCGTCCAATATTCCTAGGAGGCAAGCTAAATTCCAAACATCCACCGCAGTTCTGAAAATCATCATAACAAAAACCAGCCGAAAGACGTAACCACAGTGCCACGACGTCCTTGACGTATTTATGCAAAACAAGGTAAGAATAAAATAGACGACGGAGGTAGTCCATGACCTGTACTGTTATCATGACAATGAGTCGATCCTGTCGAGACATACGAACTGGCCAAAGCTTCGATATTGACTTAGGATCCAATATTGACGTTGGAAACTAATCACGGTCATACCAAAAGACTAGAAGACTACAAAATCCAACTAATGAAAGTTCTCCCCAGGAGATAAAGCGATCTCAGTGGATAATAACAAGAAGGAGAGGAGTTATAAACTACTTCAGGAGATGGTATACGAAATCACCCGGTTCGGAAAGATATAATGGCGCAAAGACTGACTAAAAGCAGTGAAAAGAGAGTTATGAGGATCATGAAAGTGCTCAAAAAAGAAGAACTACAGCGGCAAATTCGTTTATACCGACAGAAAAACACACGCTCTGGAGAGGCATCACTCAAACGGGTTACCAACAGGCAGTATATTAAGCAAGCAAATAAAGAGATAGAAAATAATTCGAAAGATAACTATACAAACAAAGGAGAAAGAGAAGATAGCATACTCAGCGTGAGGAATGCCTCGGGAAAAATGCGATCGCTAATAAGACATTGAAAATAATTCAAGTAACCAGTACCGCATCTAGGGTACCTGAAAGAATGGTGAAAAGAAGCGGCAGTCATAACCCAAGAAAGGGGTAAGAACACCCAAAAAGTTTTCTAAATGAACTAGCTAAACTAATTGAAAATATGCTCAAAGACAGGCTCCAAAAGTTCTCTGAGAAGAATGAGATCGTCACACAATACCGATCTAGACTTTTGCCCAGGACTCGAACCGAATATGGAAGAACAAAAGATAAACTATTTCGCAGCCTTCGCGTATGATATTGGCAAAAGTGGAAGAGAGAAATTTTCCCTTGTACCTCAGCGAAAAATGTTCGAAATTAAAGTAGTAGCTGTGGGTTCCAAGGCAATGGCAGCATAAGAGTGACTCGCGTAGCGGTCCCCAGCATCGTCTGTATTATATAACATATTTGTATGTGACCTCCCTTAAACTGTTAAAGAAGACTATATATATTGAGATTTACCAATTTACAAACTTGTTAATCAGGATGGAAAACTGCCTAAGCAAGAAGAACAACTATTTAAAAGTGAAGCATCCCACTAAATTCCGGCAAGTCCAAAATCTTAGTTTTTTTCTACAAACTGAGTAAAAGAATCAGAGAGTCACAAATTTTTGAAAAAATAATGGCGTGGCCCAAACAGGCTAGGGAAAAAACGGCAGTATAGGCCACATCCGGCAACAAGTCCAAATAGCAATTTGTCCCTGCGCATACTGAAAAAAGTTGGATCCACAATAATCCCAACGTTGGTATATGAAGAGGAGTTATAGACAAAAGACACGAAACCAACCAACAAACATAACTAAAACACAGGATCTTTAAGGCAGTCTCAGAGGAACTCGAAAAAAAACCTACAGGCCAAAGAATTGGTCAACAAATCCGTCGAGCGAAGAAAATTCCTTTTAAAGAATAATTTAAAAATTCAAGCTAGACTGACCAAGTTT
>JAHWXV010020458.1:0-11044 GCA_024586415.1 Phrixothrix hirtus
AAGATAATTTTACCGTATTGTACATATTTGCCTACGTCAAGATTACAATTTCAATATTTAATCCTTTAGAGGACATTTATAAACGGATACACTATAGTAAGCTTTAATTCGAAGCGGTGGTTTCATACATGTACACTGCACCTGGTACATATTTTTCCCAAATGAATAATAATAATAATAATAATAATAGTCTTTATTTGTATGACTTTCCTACATAAACATATTGAAGTGCTTATTTTATTTATATTTACATAGGTACATAAGTATAATACTCCTTACGTAGGTGGTCAATTCAGACCTTAAGGCGCAGTAAGGATCAGACTGTTTTGCAAATGGACCTTAATTAATAACAAAATTATATTATAGTTTTGATGCCTATCGCTTAACACTACAAGCTAACATAAACCTAAGAAACTGGTACTATAAATAAACAAATTAATACCTTTTTTTAGTTATACTAACCTAAAATTAAGTAAATAGGAAAAATGAACAAATTAATATAATATATAAACTCTAAAGGTTTATTATAATTAACTAACTAATTAATTACTAAGTAAAATAACAAAGAGTAAATTAAAAATTAAAAAACTGAGAGAATACCAGATAGTAAAATTAAGATGGTATTCTATCATTAAGTACACTCATGAGATATGACATGAATACTATAACTACTAAATCATTTTTAATGTACCAATTGAATCTCAAACATATGTTTAGAGAAGTGTTTACAAAATGAATTATGAGGCAGTAATTTTAAAGATGGTTGTAAGTTATTAAAAATATTAGCAATGTTATATACGATGGATCTTTCAAATAGGCTGGTTTTATGCTGAGGTGGTGTTATCAAACCCCTATGTATTATATTTAAATTATGAACATCTGTACGAAATGTAATTTCATTTTAAAGTAAGGCGGTTGTTTTTCCGTAATTATTTTGTAATAGAAGATTGTTGTGCGTAGTAAACGCCTGTTTTTCGTATTAAGCCAACCCACGTAAGTTGATTTGGCACGAAATTGTAAGCATTTCAAATTAAGTTTTCTGCATTTTCGAACACACGTCGAATCAACTTTTTCATAATTTTGGTCCCCTTAAAGGTTAATGTAATGCAATTGTTTTAATCATTCTAAGAATAATACAGTTGATTCTTGTAAAACATTGAGGGTAGATTCCAGAAATACCACGTGTTGTGGAAGTAGCGTTATGCGAGGTTCAGGTTTTATACTAAATGTAGGGATATGCTTCGTAACGTTTTTGGAAAAAGTGTATGGCAAAAATTGATTCAACAATTGGCATTATGTTGAATCCATAGCTGTGTCATAAAGGAGTAGCTACTATTTATAGACTGAGTTATAGCGAAACCGCATTGTACGAGAGATGCTGATTAAATAAGTTCCGCTGCAACTGTTATCGAGAGATGCCGCCTACGGTATCCAAACGCCGCCATCTCCGCCGCCTCTACCTTCTCCGTCTCCTTGGGTGCGATATCCCATCACACAGTGGAAGTAACTGCTTTTGTAATCAGTGCAGCAACGCCCGCCGAAGCAGCCACTATAGAAGCCTCAAGTGCTACTGCGCGAAACACTAAGAACTCCCGCTACCTCGCCTGTTCCAACAACGGCGTACAAAAACGACGTAGAAGTCAACGCTTGCTCCCTCCTCGCTGAGCTGGAATACTCCTTCAACGAGGAGGTAAATACCATAGCTCCAGCTCATGTTAACTTCAAGAAAGCTAAAGGAAGAAAGCGAAAGTCACCTAGACCGAAGACAGAAGCGTGCGACCCAGCAACGGAGGTGCTAACGCAGAATCGTTTCGACGTACTCAACAATATAGAAGCTGATCCAGAACAACAAGAAGCAGAAGGCACGAGAGCAAAGAAGGTGGAAATCATCACCAATGCCAAAACCACCAGAAAACCACGTGGAGAAGTGTCGCCCGTGGTTATTAGGAAGATCAAAAATTGGTCGCAAATAATTTCAGACCTGGGAAAGAAAGGAATTCAGATCCACAGGGCAAAATCGTCCGCCAGGAGATCAACATCCAACCCATCGACGACGCCGAACACAAAGGAATTACAGAATACTTGACGAAAGCCAGCGTGCCCTTCTATACTTACCAGCTGGCCAGTGAAAAGTCGCTAAGGATGGTCATAGGTAGACTACCCGAAACCATCCTCGACGAGGCGGTCAAGGATGACCTCCTGAGGCAAGGGCTCCCTGTAATCTCCGTAAGAAGGATGCGGAGAGGAAGGGAGCGTACACTAATACCTCTCAATTACATCGAATTGGCGAAAAGCGAGCTAGGGAAGTAGGTCTTCAAAGTGACGACGATCCTTCACCTTTTTATCATAGTGGAGGTACCGCGAAATGAGAGAGGCATAATACAGTACCACAGGGGCCAGCTGTTCGACTACACGTAGCGGTGCTGCAGAGCGGACCCACGATGTGTAAAGTGCGGCGATGAACACACAACAGCGCATTGTGTTAAAGACAGAAACACTCCGGCAAAATGCGCAAATTGCCAACAAGCGCATACTGTAAACTACAAGGCTGCCCGCAATTCTCGCGCATGGTGAAAAATAATACGAACATCAATGCGAGGACTCCGGTAAACCAAAACATTTCATATGCACAAGCACTAAAATCGCGTGAAAGTGAAAGTGCCCAACAACAACAGCAATCCGAAAGTGCAACGGCTGACCACGCCTGCTTTGCATTTACGGAAACAAAAATTACGGCGGCGGTCAACAACATTATCGAGGCGACGTGCGGGACAATATCCTTCCGCGTATTATGGATGTGTTTGCAAATTAAATAGACAAATAAAGACCGTCTCCTAATGAAAGGAAATCCGCGTAGGCGGAACTAAAAATAAATCTCTTACATCAAGAACAGAAATGCAAAGGAGGTAAAAGATGATACATCTAGGTACTCCATGCCATTGAAATTATTGCTTGCTTGGTGCTTAAATTTCGGGATGTAGCAACACTGTGGGTCACAGGACAATTGACACGCAAAATTCGTAAACCTTGTAAACCTTGACATCTCTACTGTTATACAACTGTGACGGAAAGGGGTATACGGGCCCGTTGTATTACCGAATAATTTTAAAGTAAACAAGACGCGGAAAAAGGCATGGATTCAAATCGTGAACATTTTCGAACAATGACTTTGTGTTATTGTTGCTGATCGAAAAACTACTTTTGGTTATAAGGTACCATCAAGACAACTATATTTCAGTGGTATCGAGAATTCAAATTTGGTCGTATTAACATTAGATATACAGTTTGTGAGGGTCGACTAACGACAGCAGATCCGTCATGTAACTTACAAAACAATTCAAGTATCTTCACTGAGAGAACAACTTATTTGCTATTAATAAATCCACAATGTATCAAACAAATGCTTGTTTTGAACACAGCCTACCAAATATTTAGTTACATGAAACAAAACATTTGTTTAAACCTTTGTAAAAAATTTGTTTCCAAATGTAAACTAAATGTTTGGCCTAAATGACGTAGTGGTATGCACCAATATATACATAACTTTCACAAACAAATTAACAGGTTTTTGATATAAAGAAATATTGAGCAGCAATATGAATAGATTTATTATTGGTAACTATATATGCTTTTACTTTTCAAAGTAATGTGTTAAGCACAAGCAAATATTTCGTTATTAAAAACTTTTAACTTGCTTTAATTTAAGTAATAATGTGTTCTTGCAAACAAATTTTATTAGTAAGTAATTGATCAATTATTTCATAAAAAATATATTAGGTTTAGACGTAAATACTGTACATATTGTTGGGTAATTCCATAGTGGCTAACACAACATTTACAGACATTTAAACTTATGAAATGTTAGTTTCAACAAAAAGCTACTGCTGGATTTACTTATATCGTATAGCTAACAAACTAATGTGTATCTTCAATTGTTTTTATAGAAATAATCACAAGCAATATCATGAATATGGCAGACTGTTACGATATTTTATTAGTGTGACTAATATAACAAATATGCAACCTCAGTATAGATGTACCTCGTTTAATGCGACCATTCTCCGAAATTAGGAAACTTATCCATTTGGAAATTAATGAACTTGCATCTTGAAGATTATTTTAACAAATACAGATCACATTTATGAAGAATTTTAATTAATATTTCTACACAACTTGAAAATGGTAATTATGACATGTGATTAACATAACGGCCTAACATAATTCTTCGTCTATTAAACAATACCATAAGGAAAGTATGCAGAATATAATGCTTATCAACTGTTTTAGTCTACTATAACCAAGAAAAGATAGCATATCAAATTAACAGTCATAATATGTAATATGTAATATGTATAATATGTAATATGACATAATTTCTACTTCACGCTTCTTGATCTGGTAATCTTGAAACAACTTTCTGAATCATTTATTCTTATTATAGCTTTCAATCTTTTGTTTCACGTAAAAGGCAAACACTGGTGTCCATTTACTCTGTGTCATCTGAATTTTGGTAAAGACAAGCCGTAAAGTGTTCTACACTTACCACACAACGAGCTCTAACGCTCATCCTTTTCCTCGTTTACTTTTTTATTAGTTGTTTCAGTTTTAGCTAAAATTATTGTAATTTCGTTGATAAAGCGGTGGAGCTTTAACTATATTTGGGAATTAGATTCAGTCTCTTTATCTTACGATTTTAGTAAGAAAAGACAAATTCAATTTTATCAAGTTCACATATAAAATTTAATTGTTCTTTCGATTTACATAATTAATCATCAACTTATTGGGTGGAAATTACTCTTGATAAACTATTCATTAAAATTATATTTAATATCTTAATATCTAGATTTTAATACAAACATAATATTGTTTATCTTTAATAAATTTAATTCAGGTAGTATTCAATTAAGAATAGCTTTGATGCATCCTGGATTCAATGTATGTTAGGGAATTTTGTATTGAAGGTTAGAACGGCACTTTTGGTCCGATGTTTGAATAGTACACACGTATATTTTGCTTTCCTGAATTTTAACTTTGATAACCGCTGTTATGAAAGTTAGAATTACGTCTACATCTCTTTGAAATTATTAATGATTACTTCCATTTAGCTTTGATGATTTTGAAAATTCACTTTAGGATTGTGTGCTATCCAAACGACGGCATGAAAAATAGGGGGGAGGGCGTCAGTGGCTTTTAAAGTGATTTTGTGCTCTTAAGGTCGTAATTTGTGATTATTTAGTTTCAAATGCAGTAAGGTTGAAATTCGAATTATTAATTTGAGTCAGAAAATACATGCCAATTGTTTGTTCTTTTGTTTTTGATAAGGTATTGTGCCCAAAATGGCGTAGCTTGATTTGGAGAAATTCCATTGAAATTTGAGCTTGTCGTAGGCAAGCTTTATGTATTTGAGCATTTCGTAAAACATGGATATATAGTTGCGCATGTCTGGAGGACATGACGTTGAATGTTGCTGCACTGTTGACGTTTGATCCTAATTCATAGTTTGTATCTAATTAAATGATCATATAATTATTTCCTAGCGAATAACTTCAGCCGCGGTTTAGTTTATCATGAGAATTCTTTGATTTCGAAATTGGGTTGGTTTTATCTAAATTATTCATTATTTGGGGTTATTATTTGATTATTTTTAAATATTAATTATTTGACTCAAAATTTATATTCTGTCAAGGGTTTTCTTTCTTAAAATTGATTGTTCAATTCTCTTGTATTTTATTGCTTCATTTAATTCATTGTATATCATTACTTTGAATTATATTATTGCTTCGTATAGTTGGAGAACTATATTTCATTATTATATTATTTCTAATTAACGATTATTCTTGGAGGAAATTAAGTTTCTTTCTTGGGTAATAGTTGCGTTCATGAAAATTAATCTTATTCTGCCTTTAAAAATTTACTCTACGATGAGACAATGGTTTATAGTCTGTTCTGTTTAGTGTGGAGATGGTTTCTTTAACTGGAGTACACCTCTATCGGGTATTTGATCGAAGAATGGACTACTTACTGCCACCTCTTAGATCACTATCTTGGATATATGGTAAAATTGATGTTTTAAATTTAATTGATTGTTAAAATTCAAAATTCACTAAGAATTGTTATTTGTAAACTACTGTGATTTATTGTTTGTTCAAATTATACGAAATTGTTACAAGTCTAATCTTTAAATCAGTGCTTCTAGGCTGAAACAGCGGATGCAACTTGTACTCTAAAGTATATCATCTTTTATTACTTTAACATCTGTTTAATTTCTAAATTAAGCTGGCACCAAAGGAAACAACTTGCACTTGCTGCTACATCCCTTATTCCCACTTCTCTGACTGGTCTTTTGCAGAGCTAGCCTTGCATAACGTTTCTAAGAACTGTAATTTGAGATTGTGTTTTTACTAGCTTATATATTAGATTTTACATAAAAATAACAGCTTATCATTTCTATTTATTATTAAAAACGTTACAGAGCTTTTTGAATTCCATTTACTGAACGTGCACTTTTAAATAAGACGTTCAGTTCCTGTTTTTTCTCCACTATGCTCTTTTCACAAATTAGTAGACAAACAGTCTTCAGGTTGCTATGGTTTTGCAGTTGATTGTAGAAATCAGCAGCATTTCTTACTAAGAACTTTTTCCATATTAGCCGTTTTACGATTGCTCCTATACAGTCACGTGGATCTTTGCCATCATGGTAAGATTTACTAAAATTCTATCACTTATAGAGGTTAGATGAAGATAATGTTACCATAAAATATCTATTTTTGAAGTGAGCAGCTGCTCCATTCTCTCCAAATTACTACAGAGTTCAACTCACAGGTTTGAGTTTCAGCGAAACGCAAAAGTATTTTAGAATTAAAGATGTTCACCTCACGTGGAAAGTAACCATGATTGTCGGAAATAACGGCATAGGTTTGCACTTGCACACCTGAACCATGGTCCACCTTGAAATATATTAGAGCAGTATACACTGTAACAGATGGGCTCTATGGTGTCTTCCAATGTACTTGTAACTTGCATACTTTTCTCACTTTGGAATTTAATATTTTAATTTTTCAGAAAAATTTGTTTGCAAAATAACTTCATCAGATTGCAAAGAATCCTTTTATTCCTATAATACCCTTTCTTGTTGAGAAATATTTTATGAGTCCCTCAAAATTTGCACAGTTTGTTCCAGAATCATTTTCTTTAAAGTAGCTAAAGTATATAATGCACTTTCGAGTTTCCCGCTATTCCATTAGTTCAATGAATGGTCAACTTTTACAGTAGCAAAATAAAAAATTGCTTCTGACTTGTCTTCCAATTTTTCTATAGTGCAATTGTGACATACTTGTTTCAAACAACTAACAGAATTTGCATCTCAGATAGTCAAATTACTTAATCCTTTAATAGATTTAAGGTTACTACCACCCAAAGATTTGAATGCTTGAAGAAACAAATCAAGATTTTCACAGTAGATGCAGCAGCCTACTGTTTGATCTTTGCTTGATACGATTTCAACGTAAGGTGTACGTAGTTCACAAAATTTAGAAAAACCAATTAACTGGGACTTAAATTCATCACAGTAGATGGCATATGCTTCTCTAAGTGTGAACATTAAGCATCGTTTTTAAATCATGTCATTCTTGCCATTAGATAGTTTGATTATTTTGACATCCCTTTTTCCAGGTAGATGTCGAGAAATTTCATCTTTCATATAGAATTCCTTTTCAGAATCTATTGTTTCAGCTGGTAGGCCTAGTTCCCTTTGTTCTGAGATGAAGTATTGACAAAAGCAATATTGTTTCTTTGATAAAGTTCTTTAGGAACAGGAATTCTTCTTTTTAGATCATGAGGCTGATATAGCATAGCCCGTAGGCGTACAAAAAGGTAGACATGCGTTATAAATCAAAATATTGTAGAACGTTTAAAAATCTACATAAAATGAAATAAGAAGCTAAGATATAGCTATTGAATGTTTCTACTATTAAATGTAATGGCAGTCGCAGGTTGTTAGTCATGCTGATTTTAACTGTAAATGGAATTATACAGTATTTATGATAGCAAGTACTAGTACTTATACTTGCAAAAATGAGCATAAAAATCAGTTTCCTGAATTATTAGCCAACAAACAGAATACCTATAGAATACCTGTATTTGTGACTAACATAACAAGCTGCACCTGTAAATAGTGAAATTGCGACAAAGTAATGGAGAATAAATTAATTAATTTTTAAGTACTCCAGTACTTTACAAATAATACAAGGTGACAAAGAATAACGGCAATTTTTAAACAATACACAAAAACCAAGAGTGATGGAAAAAATCATTTTATTTATAGTAATTGGAACATTAAAACTTGCCATTTAAGAAACTTGTGAAATGCGTAGTGCTAGCAGTGAGCAGGTGGTAGCACTGCAGGACGGTGACCGTGAGCTAGTAAACACTCCGCCATTTCAGTAACCATTGATCAGTGGAACGGGAAACAGCGTGCGTTATCCATAAAAATCTTTTATAATAACGGTGATAGTTTGAAAGTTGCACAGAATGAGTTACGACATTTTTATAACTTATGACGTCATGATGTCGTTCCGTCAAAACACGCGATAAAATATTGGATTAATAATTTTGAAGAGACTGGATCTGCTTTAAAGAAGAAACAAACATGACGACCAAAAAGTGCTAGTACTGCACAGAACATTGATGTTGTACGCGAGTCTGTCTTACGGAGCACGCGGCGTTCTATCCGTAAGCAAGCAGCTGCGATTCAAATGTTCCCGGAGAGTGTTCGCAAAATTCTTCATTTAGAGTTAAAAGTTCATCCATATAAGCTGCAGATAGTGCAACAACTGAAGGAAAACCATTACCAGTTACGATTACAATTCTGTCAACAAATAATAATAAAGATAAACAATGACGATGAATTTCTAAGCAAGTTGTTGATGTCAGATGAGACCCATTTTTATCTCACAGATTACGTTAATAGACAGAAATACCGATACTCGGCAGACACAAATCCTAAAAAAGTTCATGAGCGCCCTTTATACACTAGCAACGTCACAATATAGTGCGCTGTTTCATTACATGGGATCATCGCACCTTACTCTTTTGAAAATGAACGGGGGATCGCAGTAACTGTCAATGCGGATCGTTAGGTGGAGATGTTACAATCTTTCGTTATACCTGAATTGAACAATTTCCCACATGTTCAAGAAACCTTTATGGTGCGACATCACACACTGCACGGCAATCAATGGAAGCTGTGCGAGTATTGCTCGGTAACCATGTGATCTTAAGATTCGGTAACGTTTCCTGGCCGCCTAGATCGCCAGATTTGTCCGTTTGTAACTATTTTTTGTTGGGCTATCTCAAAAGTGAAGTGTTCACAACTCGAACAAGAACTGTGGAGGAGTTAAAACAGAAACTTTGGGATGAAGCTCACGGTATCCCAGCTGAAATGTTGCAGCGATCAATTAGGAATCTCAACCGCAGATTTTAAGAATGCATTAGTACAGGGGGATGCCATAAAAGGGACGTAATTTTTAGAAATGAGAAATTCCATTAATGTTTCTTAAATGGCAAGTTTTAATGTTTCAATTACTATAAATAAAACGAGTTTCTTCCATCACTCTTGGCTTTTGTGTATTGCTTAAAAATAGCCTTCATTATATGTCACCCTGTATATCTACTTCCGTTAAATTTTTATTCTTTGCTGCAATTTTACACTACAAAATACACGTAAATACAACTGCTACTTTTACAAAGTGCCAATAAAGCTATAGCCTTGATTTTACGTCGCGATAGCGTTTATATTAATACAGCGTTGCCAAATGTAGGAACTGTATGAAATTATCTTTGCAATGATATGCAACATGACATATAGTTTAAACTTGTGAAGTGCATTGAAAAAGTTGACAATTTCATGGAATTTCCCTTTAACAAAAATTAGAAAATTATTGAATTAAATAATTGTTTAATTGAAAGAAATCACCGCACTTATAAAATTCTTCATTTATTAAAAAAATTAGAAGCATCAGAACATAAAAGTAATAAAATAAATAAAATTGTATTACAATAATTATAACTGAATTTTTTAATACATTTTACATAAATGTACGGTAAATACATTAATTTAAGCATTTCAAATACAAATAAATTGATTTATGTATGTAAATGATAATAATGGATAGGTACACACTTACATAATATAGACAAAAATTGTCTGATCTATAATGTTATGTCCAAGCATGGAATTGCTCATTTCATGAAAAGGGTATAGAAAAAGACAACACGTTTGCCAAATCGTGGAAGTCCTGCAGAGTCGAAATTGTAATATCGTACCTATTCTAAAAGATACAAGAATAATTTTATTTGCAACATATCTAAAGTTCGTTTCACGTAAATACGTGACGGTAGCAATAATTACTTCAAGATTTAAAAGTTTCCACCAAATTTAACGTAATATATACGATAATTTACTATAATTATATATATCTACGTAAGTACATATAATATGAATACCATTAAAAGTTTAATAAACAGATTCAACTTCGGATGTGTATTTGTGTAAAACTATCGCTTGCAATATAATATTTTATACTTGAGTAAATCATGACGCAAATGCAGCGATTACGTTTGCCACGTAAATTCACGACTGCAGATGATGACGTAATACTATACGTACATAAGTATTAATATTTGATTTTACAAGATTTTAAAATAATAAAGATGACTAGAAATTTACCTTTAATAATAAAAAGAAACAATACGTAACGCTAAAATGTAAAATTGTCTTATTTGCAAAGTTAAGAATTTTTCGATTAATTTTGTTACCGACGTCATTACATTATGCGTTCATTTATTTGTATAAAACTACCATAAATACATAATTTTTATAAGAAATAAAAACTACTTACCTTCAAATTTTGGAATGAGTGTTACAAGACCCAATTTGTAAGGAGATTAGTAGAGGAAGATAGAGAGTTCTGGGACCTCATTTTCCCCCGACCTTGAAAACCGGTTTTTAATGACCCCCCGCGGCATAATTGGTTTTTAATGACCC
>JAHWXV010020463.1:0-19405 GCA_024586415.1 Phrixothrix hirtus
AAATTCCGAGTGTTACTCGACTTCAATCGACGTATTTTCGCTTTTAAATCGCTCATACCACTGTCTTCAGAGTCATCACATTTCATTAACGTCTTTGGCAGTTTTTTGCAACTTGAATAAAATTTAATGTTGTTCGAAATCCATGATGCGCGACAAACATGGTAAACACGACCTCACTCTTCATGCCCTGGAACCCGACTGACAAGTCACAACTTTTTCAAACTTGACTGATAATCTTAATGGATCAGTTTATCGGACTTATTACCGTATTTTTTGATCGCATCTCATATTTCTCTGTTCTTTTAATTACCTTGAAGGGTCTTTTATCTACAGACTGTAATGGTTTCCTTATTGCACCTTGTCTAATGAAAACAAATTCAGAATTAAACAAATTACTGTGTATATAAAAATCCGATTTATAATGAAAGTTTGCTTTATTTGGACTGAACTTTATGGTTCTATCTTTAATTTGTTTATAAATTGTGTACTCTAAAATTATTTAATTCCTTTGAATTATCTTGAAATACATCGCTAGGAAGACGAATAGTGATTCCATAAATCAATTCAGCAGGACAAGTTTGCAAATCTGCGATAATGCTAATTTGTAATCTTAGTTATACATTTGGAAGAACATCTACTCAATTATTAGTCATATGACACTTAAGAGCTACTTTAAGTGAACGATTCCATCGTTAAATCTTCCATTTGCATATGGATGATAAACTGGTGTTCAAATTTGATGTATACCCAGGATAACTAAAAGTGATTTAAATAAAGATGATTCGAATTGTTTAGTTCTGTGGGTAGTTATTTTATTTGGGATACCAAAATGTGTGGTCCAATTAATATATAGAACTTTTGCTATTATTTCTTTAGTTATATATTCAACTGTAATTGCTTCTGGCCAACGTGAAAAACAATCTATCATAGTTAAAATATACGGAAAGCCTTCTGAAAGAGGAAGTCGCCTACAATATCTATGTGTCAAACGCGAATTAGTATTTGAAACCTTTTAATTGGACATTTGTTATGCGGCCAAATTTTATTTTCTGACATTCCATACATATGTACTCCTTTTCTGTATTAGGCCATACAAAATGTTCACGGGGCATTTTTGCACTGGTTTTAATACCTGGGCGAGATAAATTATGAACAGGATCGAAAATTGTTTTTCTGAATTCTTTAAGAATGAATTACAACAATTCTTGCACATAAATGTTACTTCATATTGTCTACGAAAGAATACAAGACCTTTTGGGAAGAAACTTAGTTCAATGACTACCCTGCATCTGAGGTAAAATCCTAGGTCGTAAAATATGTTTGAAATTTAGGATTAAAATTTTACTTTTTATGTGAGTTCATATGTTTAAATAAATTCCAACTTACTTTAAAACATATTTATATTATTTCGAAGTAAATAATATTTATGATACGTAGATTTTCTGTTTGTAGCTTTGCAGTTACTTCGCCTTAGGCCAGAATGGTCATCAACGCATAATTTATGCTGTTTCCTTTTTCAAGCTGAAGATGCATTGGCTGTTTTTACTGCAGGTCGTACAGCTTTCATCTTGTGGACCGATTTTGATCCACGTTTCACCTCGTTACACTCTCAGATTTAGATTTAATTTAACTACGTTCGCGTTAATAAATGTTGTATTGACTGTGTGCTGTGGAAAACATTGCTTTAGATTTTGTTATTTATATTTTCAACTGAGCGCTTGATCTCCTTAGCTGTTGATTTACATCACGAAATTAACGTTAATCTTTACGCTAGATTTTAGCGGCGTGTATGCAGTTTTTTATTCGCACTTCACGAAAAGACGATAGCTTTTCGTTTGATTGACTGATGTCGGTTTGTGTTCAACTTGAAACCGTTCCAAATCTGTCGGTTATAACAGCGGCTTGCAATCCTGTGCAATTTTTCATACGTTGCTCAAAGTCGATAGCAATTTATTTCACGGTTGCTCTTGAGGTTTTTTATATTTTTATGATTTTTAAAACTCTTCTCAAATAAAATCCTTAATTTGTAAATTCTTTATAGCACACCTTCACTATAGTTTATTTTACTACATTGAAATGTTTATACTTGTTTAGCAGACGTAAGCTTATCACTAGCTTAAGGTTTATTATTTCCTAAGTGTTCCTTTTTACTTTTTCTTACCTATGTGAAATATAGTATAAAGTAATGTTCTCGGTTAAAATTTTCGATGTCCAGTTTTTAGCGGAAATACACGTTTTTGGGTCCCCTGCATCAGAAAACATGTTTTTAGAAATTGATCTGTGTGTGAGTGTATACGTAAGTGGCCAATATATCTCGGAAACCAAACGTCACATTTCTTACGCCTATAATGCTATATTACATGAACTAATTAGTTTCTGTGAGTTATTGAGAAAAATCTCTAGAGTTAAGCAAAGTTTTGTCTGGCCAGTGACTTGGATGGGTGACCGTACCAAATATCGTCCACAAAATAAAAATAAATTAATAATATTTTAATAACTTGTGTGCATTATTTACATACTTAATTATTTTTTATTTAAATCTATAAATTATTTTGGTTTTAAATGACCTTAAAATTTAATTGTAAAATTCTTAGTACACGTATAAAGGAAATTACAAATGGAGAATTATTTTTTAAATGTGCTACGGTTATTATGTATTTAATGCCCTTTACATGACCTTAACAGTTTTTCTGAAAAAATGCATTGAAGCAAGTTATCAGAGAAGATTTCCGGAGTTAAGCAGCGTTTCGCATGTCCTCTAACTTGTAATAAACGTAGACAATGATTTAATCATTTTTGGACACTATTGGCATTTTACTCTTGTCATTTTTTGGTTTTTCGCGATTTTCTTGAAACCGGCTCTAACGATTGTTTTTAGATTTATTGTATTGCTTAGACATTTAATATTCTTTCATTCAATTAAGACAGTTTCTCAGAAAATTTTCCATAAAATGAGTAACCGGAAGTACTCTTACCATTAACCATGTATAAAATAACTATGAAACTAAAAGTCCTAGATGAATGAAAATTTATATTTGCGATCCTAACTACCTTTGTATGCTAAATCAAGAATTTAGTTAAAATAGAATAACCGGAAGTACAACTTAATTTTTTTATTTTTGAAATTTTCGGAATTTTTCGGTTTTCGCGATTTTCTCGAAATTAGTTTTAACAATTTTTTAAAACTTATTTCATTTCTTACAAATTTAATGACCTTTCATATAGTTTACGCCGTTTCTCAGGAACTTTTCCGCAAATCGAGTTACCGAAAGTACCTTCACCGTTAACTCTAAACAAAATAATTATGAAACTAAAAGTCTTATCCAAATAAAAATTTATATTTGGGGCGACAACTATCTTTGTATGCCAAATCAAGAATTTGGTTAAAATCCAAAACCGAAAGTTCCACTTTATTTCTGTCATTTTTAGATATTTTTGAAATATTCATTTTGCGCAATTTTCATGAAATCAGCTACAACTATTTTTCTAAAACTTAATATTTGTCTTGGCTACTTAATTCCGTTTTATATGAACTAAGCAGTTTCTGTAATAAATTTTCAAAGCTCGAGTAACCGGAGGTACCTAAAGTGTTAATTGTGAACAACATATCTCTAAAACTAAACATCATATAGAAATCAAATTCTATATTCAAGTTTTTTATCTTCCATACATGAGAGTTGAGGAATTTAGTTAAAATCGAATGACCGAAAATGTCACTTTATTCATGCGATTTTTAAGTCTTTTTACGATTTTCTCAAAAACAGTTACATTTTTTTTAAACTTGCTACGGTTATTACGCCTTTAATGCCCTTTTACGTGAGCTTAACGGTTTATCTGAAAAAAGGCGTTAAAGCAAGTTATCGGAGAAAATTTCCGGAGTTACGCAGCCTTTCGCGTTTCCAGTAACTTGGATGGGCAACCGTTACAATTATCATTTTCAAAATAAACGTAAATAATAATAAAATTACTAGTGGACACTATTTGCGTATCTGAATTCTGTAGAAAGTCGTGTGTTGTCTCGCACCAGATTTTTTTTAGTTAGGAAGCTGTTTAGGGTATGGCTTGTTTTAAAACACCGACCGTTTGATACTATCTAATACAAAAATTGTTTAGTAAAATGAAGTAAGTAAGTAAGCTTATTTAGTTTTTCTAATATTGAATTGTTACGTGATTTGGATAAACCCACGAGGAATTCAACAACATGATGTATTATCGACTAGAAGGCGGTTTCTTACATCAACCAATAAATTGAATTTGTGTAGAAAATCTGTTCCACTAATTGGCTTTTCTACTGCAGCATTAATAAAGAGCCACTTGAATAATCTTCGTAAACCTAAATTTATTTCAAGTAACCTTTCACAATACGTGTTTGTTTATGATCCATTTGCAGCGAAAGTTGCAGCTTGATAAATTTGCTTTATCGTTACCACACAGAGGAATAACTGAAGTATCAGCTCCAGTATCGACCAAAAATCTTCTGCCATTTGTTTTATCGGCTATAAAAGGACGTTTATTTTGGCGTTCTTCAGAAAACTAGTTGCTACCACCTTCGGCAATAGCGTCAGACATTTCTTAGCCTTGTTCCCAAATTGTAATTGCAATTACTTCTTTCCCAAGATTTGAAACGAAATCTGTATCCATATTTAAATTTCAGTTTCGATATTTCGTCAATTTTTGCTATTAATATACATATTTGTTCTTGAGTTTTAGATTGAACGAATTTCATTATTTGTTACAGCAATATTATTTTGTGGTGTAATTTCCATAATCTTATTAGCCAATGCAGCTAATTTTGTTAATTCATTATCACTTACTGTAATT
Organism: Phrixothrix hirtus; assembly: GCA_024586415.1. Lineage (NCBI taxonomy): Eukaryota > Metazoa > Arthropoda > Insecta > Coleoptera > Phengodidae > Phrixothrix > Phrixothrix hirtus. Next base: position 4,822 of record JAHWXV010020463.1, read on the forward strand.
ATGGAACGAATATTTGTCGGTATTCAGAAATTTTTGAACCCACTAATTTACGCATTTGTTGAAATAAGGTAAACAGGCGTTTATGCCTAATTGTAGTTCAGTTAATAGTTTTTTGTTTTTCTTGTATAAGATTCAGCAAATTCCGTAATCAACCTATGTTTTAAATTTGTGTAATAATTATGTCCCTAATTTTTTCTAAAACTTCACTTTCTATATTTGCGAACATACAGTAATATTTAGTTAGTTCATTGCTGATACTTGAATTGTAAAATTGTGACTTAGTTTCAATAAACCATGGCAAAACATTTTTCTTCCAAAATGGTGGTATTTTTATAAAAACTCGTTCACATTACATACACCTCTCTCAACATACATCTCTCTCTCTCTCTTGATTCGACATATTCATATGACTACTGCTATTCGTTGTTATTATTTGATATTACGTGGGTGTCGCCAATTTATGGGTATTTGATTGATTGTAAATAATTAGTTTTATTATTATTAAATAATTTGATTTATAATTAACTTACATTTACATCTATTTTAATGTGAGTAGTAAAACTAATTAACATGTTTTTGTTGCAACTAATGCGGTAACGTAATTAATTGATTTTCCTGCCATGATTTCCATAGCTACAATTGAATTTTAATATTAATTTTGCCAATAATTTATGTTTAACATTTATCACTAATGGATGTTTGTAATTATAAGTTAATTGAGCATGCCTAGGATGTCCACTGACTCTTAAGAATCCTTTGTTATCTAAAACCGGCATTAACTGTGTCAGTTTAATTTCTTTTATTAAACCCTCATGTGATTTTGGCAGTTCGATTTCATCTTGAAAACTTTAAGATTGATCTAACTGGACTAATTTTGCCATATTGCTTTGGAGTTCTTCAACAAGTAGAGGTCCGATAGTGTGACCTTGTTTAGTTAATTGAACATTAGAAATAAAACGTAATGACTATACAAGGGGACGTCGTAATTTTGTTAGTGTAAGAACAGCTATCAAATGAAAATGTTCAGCTGTTAACAGATACCAGGATATTACTTACCTTTAGTAATTACGGAAAATTCGGGTAATAATTACTAATGGATGATTCCGCCCGTGTCTCTTTTGACTGAAACTACCACCTTGGACCATTCCACCAACACAGTGTGCTCACTAATGCCTGGGCAACAATTCACGTGATGCAGTAGGATTATATTTAGAACTTACATAGTTCCAACAATCAATAACTGCGAGTATTGTATTTCTGACATACGGGTTTTTACAAAAACTTGCGATAGAGCGGTTGTATTCTCAGCCAACTCAAAACAATTTGGGAATTACACCATATATAACAGCAATTATTTATCTTGTGCGAATTAATAACTCCGTTTTGTAAATTTGCAAGAATCAGTGCACCACATAACTTCACATGAGGTATGCTACTACTTTTCAGTGAAGCTACTTTTGTTTTTGCGCAAAGAATATGAACTTGAATGTTACCATTATTATCAATGCTACGCATGCGCATGCAAGCTGCATAAGCCTTATTTGAAGCATCACTAGATCCGTGTAATTCATTGGTTTTCAAATTTGTGCGTGTAACATTCTTTGATGTTCGCAATTTATTCAACATTGGTAACTTTTTTCTGAACTTTAACCAATTATTACAGAAGTATTGAGAAATTGACCCTCCCATGTAAGTTAAGAACTCCATACGTTTTGGATTGTTATTTTATCTAAGATTATATAAAATTCTATCAAACCGAGAAGGTCATGAATTTCACAAATTTCCGATAAAATATTTGTCCTTGTAATGGTTGATAATGACTGTTATTATACTATATGATGAATAAGCATATCCGAATTAGTACACCATTGAACGCTCAGAATTGTAGGGCTCCCTGAGCTTCCTAAATCTAGAACATCTAAAGTTTCTGATTCATTTAAAATTGCGTTTAGTAGTTGACGATAATTTAAAATCCATTTTCTTAAATACAAACAAGCGCCTTTGAAAATAGCACTGACTGCTTTACATGTACGATTTAAATTGTTTTTGTTATCAGAACCAGTCAACAAATCATCCACATAAAAATCCTGAAAAAGTCTTCTGGCGCAGCTGGATATAGCGATTTGTTATCGTGTGCGAGTTTAGTTAGGCACCTAATTACAACGTATGGAGCTGATTTAGTCCCATATGTGACAGTATTAAGTTGAAATATTAGTAGTTGTTCGTTTGAATTAATCCGCCAAATAACCCGCAAAATGTTAATCATACGATACATTTTCTCAATATCTGCAGAAACTACAAATCTATGACGTCGAAACCTAAGAAGAATGTCGAAAATGTCGTTTTGAATTTTGGGACCTGAATATTTCAAATCATTTAAAGAGCAGTTTGATGTTGATCAACTTGAAGCATCGTAAACCACTCTTCGTTTTGTCGAAGAACTTCTCTCATTAATTACTGATTACATGATGACGTAAATAATAGTTTGGTATATAATGCTGTGGATTTTCAATTTTCGACATGTGTCCCAAGTGTTGGTACCACAGAACAAAGAAAGGTATAGAAGAAGGCTAATACACTTTCTACATGGTAACTGGTGAAGACAGAATGAAAGTGGTAGAGAAAGCACATTTTGGTGGGAGCAGGCCAATATACTACAGAGACGTATTAGTGCACGGAAGTTTTCTGTTGTCATATTTATTTTAGTAACTGCAGAAGTATAATTAATTATGGATAACTATTCTAATGGATTACAATTTCCATTGAATGATAATATACCCATTTTCAAAACTAATTAGTCTACATTTACGAATGCTAGAAAATATATTAACATATTTGTAACTACGGTCCTGTTCTGTAATGGGAATCATATGTTAATAATTTAACTAGTATTTAAGGTTAACACTTATTTATAAGTAAATTTTAATTTATTTATGAAAAGTTACACCAATGCTGAACTTTGGCATGTTGCTACAGCACAATACACCATTGTTATTAATTTAAAACCTAAATTAAAGAAAAACAATTGAAATAGCTATGCTCGCAAAGGGTTCAAGTAATACTGATCAATTGCGAACATAAAATCGTACACAAATAAACCATTTATGAAAATTTTTTCAAGTAGAATCCAAAAACGGAAAAATATAGTGTTCTGTTTAAAAAATACGATGACGACGTCATCACTGGAAGAGTAATGGCGTTAAAATTATATTAAATACAAGAAAATATGCGAAATTAAAAAGGAAATTAACGTGTGCACAGAATTTTTTCAGACACATTTAGTTTGGAAGATGTTGGATGTATTCCACACTTTATGTACACAATGTATATTATATTATATGTACTTTAATGGTCAACTAGATATTATTAAACTAAGTTATAAACTAATTTCTTGATAAATTTCTAAGGTAAAACTGTGTGGTAATCAAGCAAAGTAAGGACAAATTATACAAAGTCATAAGATGCTCTATTTACTTTAAGTTGTCTTAAGTTATCAAAAGGCAATATTCTAATTAAATATAAGAAAAACATCATTTAGGCTAATTTTAAAGCAAGTTGCTGAATTTTACTGGGCGAACTAATTTATTTCATTATGAATTCCAATAAATGACTTTAGAAGTTATTTAAACTAATATTTAGCAGTATGGTATCTTTATAACAAGGACGTGGAATTGTAACATGATTTTCGAATAGTAAAGAAATTGTAGATTTAATCTTTTATCACTCTAGGTCGCATGTGACGTAGAACAATTAATAAAGACGGAATGACCTCGGTGCGATGCATAAAAGTGAGGAGACAAGTCCCATTTGTTGCCCTTGGCCGGCTAGACGCAGAAACTTGTCGAACTGAAGACGGTCAAACCGGATTAGTTAACGGAAATTATCCCAAACCATGTCGTCAAAACTAATTATTTAATTAATTAAGTCTTCATTCGTATTCACAACTAACGATGATAACTTTTCGTTTATCTTCAATTGCTCACGACAGCCATAATTAATAGGTTCCACCTGATTTGTTATAGATAATGAAAGAAAATTAACTCAAATCTTAATTAACCCAAAATCAAACTTACCCGTGGCGATAAACAATCACAAACACGGGGAAGCAACAAAAGACGTAAATCTAACAATTAATTTACCAAACCATTAAAAGGAAACTACATGCTACGTGAAAGTCGCTGCATGTACGATAGTAAACTTATACTGACTCAAATTTCACCTTCGCGCATATCCAAAACGCACCCAATTCTTAAATTGGACATTCACAAGAGGAAGGGAGAGGGTATTCCGTTAAAATTTTAAAATTACAATTTTGATTTTTATACAAATGTTAAGATTCTGTAACCAAAAACTTCACAGTCAAAAGGTGTAATTAAATAATTTCATTCGAATTACTACAACTTACCGAAAATATTCACAATTAATTGACGATAATTTTCACATTGATGAACTCTTGGCATTCTTAAATGTTTAGAAGGTAATAGTGGACAAACAATTCATAAAATTGACAGACCGATTGTTTTATTTCATAAAATTTATTGTTACGGCGTACAAACAAATTAACAAAAATTTAAATATTACTTTATTTCATCAAAATAGGCATTTTGTGAAACGTTCATTAAAATTGATCAACTACCTTCATGTGTTGAGATTTTATGGAAGTCAGTATATGTATGTCCAAAACGTATAATATAACCTATTGATTCAATTTAGAGGTTATCTTCTAATTTTATGTTATCTCCAATTGTAAATTTACATTATTACCTATTTTTATATAATAATCTTAAATGATTGAAGTAAACGTGGCAATGACGTTATTAATCTTCAAAGACTGTAGCACTATTGTGTTTTGGACCCGCGTTTAACAAATTATTGTTGATTTTCGGGTAATACCTGTCCTCAAAATGTTTAAACGAAGCTTATTGACAAACTGTATGTGTCACAATATTTACCAATTCCCTTCGATTTCAATTACTTCTTAGCCAACTTGCTTGTACTATGATTGTCCCTGTGATTGTTTACTTTGTAATAATGTCAGCTCGTACATACGAATTGTTACTTGGCTTGAAATACATATCATTTTCCTTCTCAACTCTGCTTTTCGGAAATTGATTACCATATCAACGTTTATAATTTTAGAAATTGTACACTAGTAAAAAACAATTTTCATTATCCTCCACCGCATTATTTATTATTATAAATCGAATGAAGGTCTTAATTACATTTTTACACTTCGTAAGTTAAAACGCCACATTTAATCACTGGTTCTCATGACTAAAGCAATGCTTTTAATCTCATGTAATTAAAATTTTAGTTTAGTCCCAAACGAATTAAAGTGTTTTAAATTCCACATAAACAAAGTAAACCCATGGCAAGAATAAAAATTAACTAGTTAATAGTATATTATATACCAAGGAACTAAAGTGCCTCTTTTAATCCCGAGAGCGAAAGGTTATTTTTCGAGAAATAATTTCTCGTGGAATTAAAAAGAACTTTAGTCCTGAGGTATATACATTATTTTTTGCGCTTCCGAAAAATTTAAAATCAAAAGAGTTGAAAAAAAAACATTGCATGATTTTACAAGAGCAACATAAGCTAAATTGATTTGTGTTCTGTTTTTATTTAAATGCTTGGTTTTTATATAATTTCAGATTTTTTCCGCCCACCGAATCTGCTTTCTAATTTCACGTTTTAAGGCACTCATATCATATAAATATATAAATCTGCTAATCACTTACTTTGTAAAATTTCGGATCCCACAGTCTTTGCATGGAAATTTTCTAGCCGTACTATAACGCCTATTTTAATGGATTAAGATCCAAAACCAGCATTCAGTGAGAAAAACGTTTATTGTAAATATAATATTCAAAGATGTTCATCTAATTATAAATGTGTAAAAAATATTGTTTTGTACAATTAGTTGTATTTGTTTAGCATAATATGTTAATATTATTTAATATAAAAAGATTTACGAAAGTTTTGGTTTTTATCATTGTACATATCTCGCAGTAGCTAATAGCAAACGTAAGCTAATCGAGAGCGCAATTTTAACACCAACTTTAACTCGTGATTAGGAAAATGCATATATTTTAGAAAAAACATCCTCAAATAAAGAAATAATTACCGTATTTTTCGATTCTAATGGCGTAAGCACGATTATAATTGAGACACGAATAAAAAACTTCCTCACATCTCGAAAATTTCAATACGATATTAAATTCTCGAAGCAATTATTGTTAGTTTTTGTATATCAATAATAAGTTACTACTTGAGCAAAAATTGAATTCAACCGTTGCTCTCATAATAAAATGGCGTATAATTTGTAAAAAAATTGTTTAAGCAGCTTGAAAATTGAAAAAGTTACATCGGGTTAAACTGAAAATTATGTTGCACAATAGTTAACTTACAATTTATGAAAAAGCAAAAATTTGACACAGAATGCATTAAATGCGGCCAACGCACCTTACGGATTCGCATCCGTCAGAAAATTTGGCATAAAAAATTAAACAAATCTTTTAGAGCATGAAATGTTGGGTTCAGAAAAAAACGACGAGCTAGAAGGGAATTTATTTCCCACTATCTATTTTACGCAAGGAATACTACCAAAAATTATTGAAAATAATTTTAAAAAAACACTTCTAGAATATATTCCAATTTTTAAATTAATCTAGTTTAAATATTCACTAAAGTACAGCTTACAAACAATACACTAAACAATCACAAATCACACTCTAAATTAAAATACAACGTTGAATTACTTTATGAGCTGCCTATTACAAAACGGCAAGCGTCTGTCTAAGCATAGCCAGTCATTGTAGTCATTTACGAGTCAGATGGTGCAGTTTGCTGGATACAGAAATTTTATTTCGTAATGCTCAAACTGGTCGTTTATTTTTGGTCATGTAGGGCTGACATTTCACATAATATCTCTAATATCCATAATATCCTTAATTTGAGACAAATCTTGATGATATAGAATTTACCTTTGTTACCTCTCAAAATAAAGAGTATAAATATTTATAGAAAAACAATAGTTGTCCCAAATTCTGGGTTCTTTTTCGAATAATATACCGAAAACTACATTTAATTTTGTCTATTTTTGTATATTTTTAAGGAAGCTGTATTGAAATTACGATATCGACGGGTATAGGGACCTCTTAAGTATAAGTGAAGTTATTTAATTTATTCAAATTGGAGCAATAATAAATAGTTACTGAGTCGTGACCCTTAATTATATATCACGATATAAAACCTTCTTAATAATGAATGAATAAATTTGTATAGAATGACAAGCATTTAGACATCGAATTAACCATTCCAAATTCGATGACGTCTTCTTCTTTAAGCGTCATTGCAATTCTGTATGATGAACACATAATAACACCTATTTTAGTTAAATATGAGTTAACCAAGTCGATATTTGTGATAAAATGTTACGTAAACATTTTCCTACATTTTTAAAATTCTCTATTTTTTACACACTGTCTATCTTAGTAATATAATATGCAGGTAATGTTTATCCTCTTCACAACAAAATCATTTACGTGAACACTTTTTATGTTATTGTCGACAATTGCTTGTCGAAGTACTGTATAATTACAATCGTAACTTTCTAATAAACAAAAAATGTATCTATTTTTAAAATATAATAGCGTAATATATCATAGCTGCCATCTTGATATCTAACCTTTGCTGTACATTGAAAGAATACATTCCGAGATCGATTGGATGGTTTCCACCAAATTTTAGTGTCAACAGAGAAGACAAGAAACCCGTTGGGAACTCAGAAGATTTTTATATAAATTGTATTTCGAAACGAAAAATTTCATTCTTTACAGTTGCTACCACTATTTATATATTTCAAAACATATTTCTGAAAATGTATCCTAGAAATTGCGTGTAATATTCAATTAATACCTCTAGAAGTTCCCCTTGAACTTTCGTCGCAATTTCATTTGCTACTACTATTTTCAATTACTCCTTTATAGTTTTGTATGAATATAATCTAAAAATGATTTACATAACCTTCAAAATAACAGTTTCATTTCTCCTATCTACATGTTTCAGTTTAAGAAGATTACATACTACGTTACGTAGTTATTTATAATCGAAATTAATTCCATTAGTGAATGCTTAATAATTTTCCACCTATTGAAGCTAAATCTATTCCCAAATTGATAGTTCATTTAACATTTAATCAAGTAATTATATCGTAGAACAGGGATAAATAATATGACCAAAATTTAAAGAATCATATTATACCGATATAATATACAATATTTAATATATCAATTTAATTAGGAAACTAAAAGATTGTTGCTGAATTTTTATGCTTCTCTGAATAAGATTATAAGTGGCATAAGTTTAAAAAATAGTTTATTTGAATAATAATATATTAGTCATAATTATCTATAACTTATATCCATTGAAATGTACAGGTAAGTTTTAAGATCTGGTTGTTTTATAAAGGAAGCAGATAGAGGCGACTATTCGTTAGAGTGGGTGAGGCTAGTTGGCAGCACTGTCCGACTAGTTGACAGCTCGTAGCGTCATTCAGCGGGTAAAGTGCTTTAGATACTAGAGATGGAAACATTTCCGTTCGAAGAACAGCGTGTGATTATCAGATTCCTTCACTGGCGTGACATGATTTTAATCTAAATTCATGGACAAATGAGTGGGTAATGGGGTATTGACGTTATAGACGTGAAAAGCATGCGTTAATTGGTGGGATAGTTCAAAGAAAGATGAACTTCGGCCATGCACGAAGAAAGTTTTTTCCCGAATTGCAAGAAAAACGATTCAAGACGGCTGCAGCCGTGCTCTTCTATTATCGGGTGTTCTGTAAACATGAATTTTTTAATGATAGAAATTTTGAAGTGATTTCTCATGCTCCGTACTCAGCTGACCTAGCACCTAGCGATTTTTGACTTTTTCTAACGTTGAAAGACATTCTTCGTAATAGCATATTTACAAGTCGTTCCTCTAGTGCAACAGTATGTTCCAGTAAATACAAGAGACCCCTAAATAAATGTCTGCAACGGCTATGCAGTCATGATATCAACGTTGTAAAAATGACCGGCGTTTCAACTTTCTAGAGTGAGCATTTTTCTTAAAAACAAATTGTCATTTGTATTTTTAAATTTTGTTGACTGATTCTGTAGTTTCAAAAAGCTCGTAGTGTCACAATATGAATCGCTGTTATTCTACTGGATAGATATTTCGAAATATTTAATTAGAATATTATTGACTCTGCCAAGATATCGGCATATTACCGTATAAAAGGGTGGGATTTCTAATACCTGTAGTTAGTAAATGTTACTGGGAAACAGCTAAAAATACACAAAATTGGCGAATAAGGCAAATTTGATGGGCGCGATGAATTATGAGTCACCCTATATGCTATTTTTTGATTTATGGAATTGAATCGAGCTAAAATATATTTCCCTTGTACTGCGACTCTAGAGTATATAGACTATCATACCAAGAATCGCACAACAGCTCTAAATGCCACCGTCAGCAAAACAGCATTTAAAAGTTCGTCAACAGTATGTTGACTTTTAAATAAGAGGGACTTTTTGATTTCTACTTTAAAATCCAGTTCTATAAAGCATAGTTAACTATAACAACGTCGTTAAATAATTGAATTAGTTGTTAAAGACCCTGATTCTTTCAAATTAAGCAAACTATCCAATCAGAAAGCTTAATACCATGTTCATCTATTTAATGACGTTGCTACAGTTAACGATGCTTTATACAACTAAATCCAGCTTACAGAAAACTTATTTTGAAAAGATCTACCGCCATGCATTGGTTATTTTTTCTACAGTGCCTACTAATCTGTAGGTATCATACACCAATCGATTATTGCATGTGGAGTTATTATTATACTCAAAAGCGCACATTAATAAGTAAGATATATTTTTTATTAATAAATAGCGAATATTTTAAATTTCATAATGCGAGATTTCCGAAACTGGAATTTACAGTTTACATTTGAATTAAGAATAAAAAAATCATTCTTAGGTACGATTTCAGAAACCAGAATTACGTTTAAAATTAAAAAACTGATGTTTGATAATATTCGGCACTATTTCAACAAATAGCAGAAATAAATTTTAAGACAACAAATTAGTTGTGTTATAATTATGAACACCTATAAAACTCAGTTATTCCTAGATGCTCACTTTCCAAATAAGTCCAAGTTTTTATTAAATGTGGAATTTTGTAATTCTAGATTTTATTCTCGTTTTTGTAGTAAAAACATTCGTTTACTATCAAAACTAATTTCTCTCAAACTGCACTGAGTGGTAAACGATTACGAAAAAATAAAGTAAATATCTATTAGATTGTTTTTGTCAAGAATGTGTTTTGTTTTCATCATCTAAAGCATACAAGTAACATTTTGACTACATAGTTAATATGCAATCGCTAGCTGATGGTATTATTTGGTATTATTCTAGCAAATTTGCTGAACTAATATAGTAGATTTAATTGTTATTAATAAGGTTCAAAGGTAGCTCTATGTAACCTATAAAAATAGATACACTTTGAATTATCACCATTTATTAGCAAATTACTGCGAGTGCACAACTTATAAAGTTTACCTACAATGAATTGAATTTTGTTTTGGAATTCATTCAGTTTACGCTAAGGCTATCATTGTAATGTCATTTGCAAACATGAACATACTACAGTAATATATTTAGGAATAGCGTTTATGAACATGTAGAAAATTAGTAGACCCATTTCGGAACCTTGGGGAACTTCCAATGTGCCATTATAAGCATTTGAAATGGTTCTATCTATTTTTATTCTAATTTTTCTAATAAATAGGTGATATTTAATTAGGCTTATATTTATCCTCTCAGTTCTAAGTGATAGCTTTTCAACCGTAAAGTTTATAAATCACATAAGATGACAACAACTTACCTACCCTTATCGATTAATTTATTTAGCGGGATGCGGCTTTCGCGACATGTAGCTACTTTTTAGTAAAACGAAAGATTCTGTAATCAGATTTTTCACAGCCATCTTTGCTTTCGAGATACAAGACGAAATTGAAAATTTGCACGCTTGGAGCATACCTCGTATTTCGGGAACGGTTAATGATATTGAAAATGCAAAAACTGCAGAATGCAATGGCGTCCTTAGTTTTTTCTAAAATTAATAGTATTCGATATATCGCCTAAACTTGTGTTTTTTATAGAGGACACCCTGTATGTTTTCTTCTAGTTGTATCCAGTTTGTCGTGGGCTTTTCAAAAATATATAATACTCTGTAGTTGTTATCGAAATTATACTAAAAAATTACAATTTTCAGAAATTCAATCAATTTTATTTAAGTAGGACTTGAAAAATAACAAACAAAGTAGAAACATGTATTATGACAGAAACAAAAAAAAACTTAAACATCACAAAAATTGTTCAAATTGATTTCCGTTGCGTCTCAAACACATTTGGCACATTGTTATAATTCTGCGCAAGGGATTAAGAATTATAATTGGTCATGCTTGTAAAGCCATAAATTCTCTCTCTATGGTGGTAGCACATAAATTTTCTATTGTCTCATATTGGTCGTGGCCGTTATATATTTTATTGTTTAAATACCCCCATAAAAATAAATCAAGTATTGATAAGTCGGCTGGTCTTGCAAGGCACCTCACAGGACCATTTGTTGTGATCAAACGGTTTCCGAAATGTTCCTCTAGAAACGGCTGCACAATCTGCCCATTATGTGCCGGAGCTCCGTTTTGTTGATAATAAATATTATTTATTAGGAATTAGGAATTTCGTCGATTAATTTTGGGATGATGTTTTGCAAAATTCCAAGATGTCGGTTTCCAGTTAATGTTCCTTCATATATGCAGAATTTTATATTTGTCCCAGAAATAAAACACGACACACTGACACCAAATCTTCCTTGTCGCTGAAGAGGAAATATGACATGATGATTTTCATCGGACCAGTAACGAGAATTGTGACGATTTAAAATGCCGCAACTACTAAAATACGACACATCAGACCAAATAACTTTAGAAGCAAAAATTCATTCTTCTTACGGTATCTCCAGGATGTAAATTGTGGACTAACTTAAACTTATACGGCTTATATTTATGTTTCTTTAATATTTCTTGAACTCGAGATTTTGTTATACCAACAGCAGCTTCAATTTTTCTGCAAGAGTTTGTATGATTAGTCTCAACGTTTGCCAAAACATTTATCTCGTTGATTTCATTATTATTACTTTCTCTTGTCCTATATCAAATTAGGTAAAAGAGCAAGTATTGTTTTCGACCAAAATTTTCGATGTCGAAATTTTAGTGGATATACATGTTTTCGGGTCCCCTGAGTACGAAAATCATGTTTTTGAAAATTGGTTTGTGTGTATGTGCGCGCGTGTGTGTGTGTGTGTGTGTGTGTGTGTGTGTGCGCGTGTGCGTGTGCGTGTGCGTGTGCGTGTGCGTGTGCGTGTGCGCGTGCGCGTACAGCCATGCGGGCGTGCCGGCGTGCGCGTGCACGCGTGAGTGCGTGGGTTCGTGTGTGTGTGTGTGTGTGTGCGTGGGAGCCCGCGCGCGCGTTCGCGTGCGCGTACGCGTACGCATGCGCCTGCGCTGGCGACGGGTCGTGCGCGTGCGCTTGAGCGTGAGGGCGTGCGCGTGCCTGTGCGTGTATGTGTGCCTATGAACACGATAACTCAGAAACCATAAGTCCTAGAAATACAAAGTTTTATATTTGAGTTTCTATCTATCGTCGCATGCGACCCCAATAATTTCACTAACATCGGTAAACAGAAGTGCCACTTTACTCCTGTTATTTTTTGGTTTTTTGAGATTTTTTCGGAATCGGCTCTAACAATGTTTTTTAAAATTATTATATTTCTTAGAAATTTAATGTTCTCTCATATAATCTAGACGGTTTTTCACAAAATTTACTGTAAGTCGAGTAACCGGAAGGTCTTTCGCCATTAAGTCGGAATAAAATAACTATGAAACTAATAACCCTAACTAAATGGAAATTTAAATTTGACGTCATAATCACCTTTGTATACAAAATCAAAAGTTTGGTCAAAATTGAATAACCGGAAGTACCACTTTATTACTGTCATTTTTAGATATTTTCCGAATTCTTCATTTTCACGGTTTTCTTGAAATCGGCTATAACGATTGTTTTAAACTTAGTATATTTCTTAGCTGCTTAATTTAGTTTTATATTAAGCAAGGAGTTTCTCTAATAAATTTTTGAAAATCTACTAACCGGAAGTACTTGGAGTATTAGTTATGATAAACGTATCTCAAAACGTAATCATTATATGAAAATCAAAAACTGTATTTATGTTTTACATCCTCCGTACATGAGACAGCAAGAATTTAGTTAAAATGGAATGGCCGGAACCGCTACTTTATTCTTGTGATTTTTAAGTTTTTTGCAACTTTTTCGAAAACGGCTTCAACGATTTGTATTTAACTCCCCACGTTTCTTGTTCCTGTAATTCTATATTACATGAACTAATTAGTTTCTCTGAGAAAATTTGTTGAAGTGAGTTATTGAGAAAAATCTCTAGAATTAAGCAAGGTTTTATCTGATAAGTAACTTGGATGGGTGACCGTTCCAATTATGGTCTTCCAAATAAAAATAAATTAGTATTATAATGATTTGTGTACATTATGTATATATTTAATTACTTTTATTTAAATGTATAAATTAGTTTTGCTTTAAATGAGCTCAAAATTTAATTATAAAACTTTTGGTACATGCATAAAGGAAATTATAAATGAATGAATTATTTATGCTTTTAAATTAATTTTAGAGTTTACAATTTAGGTGTACAGGAAAGTCATTAAGTTCAATAAATTCAAATTAAATTTAAAATGTTTAAGAGAACGTCGTGTGTTGTCTCACACCAGATATTTTTTATATAAGACTGGGACTGAGGTTTAATAAAAGATCCATAATTTACTATATTTGACTTAATACTACTAAATATGAGTTTACTCGGCTGTCTTCTCTCAGGAAACCTAAAATTAGGTATTATTTCTTATATTAACTAATCATTAACTGTTTAGAAAAGAATTCCAGTGTAAATATAATTCCGAGGCTTCATTTGCATTCTCGCTGCACTGAATGAAACGGGATAACATTTTTCTAAGTTTTCAAAAACTTGATTTGCAGCCATTGTAAAGAGGAAAATTTACTGCCTCTAAACGCTAACAATAATCTATACTTATCTATAATAGAGAAAAGTTTGACATCATATTATTGGCTGTTTTTCAAGACCTACTTAAATAAAATTGGTTGAATTTCGGAGAATTCTAATTTTTTAGTTTAATTTCAATAATAACTACAGGGTATTATATATTTTTGAAAAGCCCACGACAAACTGGATACAACTAGAAGAAAACATACAGTGTCCTATATAAAAAACACAAGATTAATCGATATATCGATTACTATTGATTCTAGAAAAAAACTAAGGACTCCATTGAATTCTACGTTAAAATATCTATAAGCTACAGTTTTTTCCTTTTCAATATCATTAACCGTTCCCGAAATACGAGATGTGCTCCAAACGTGCAAATTTTCAATTT
>JAHWXV010020530.1:0-14165 GCA_024586415.1 Phrixothrix hirtus
AAAAATATTGCATACCAGTATGCATATTTGGTCAAAAAAAGGCATATAAGTGCATATTTTGGCTGCATTTAAATGCATATATTCCGCCCCCTACTCATAAGCATGTATAATACGCAACTTTATCCCTATTTGACTGATCTTGTATCTTTTACTGTTTCCAATATTGCCATGTATCGCATTTTATACTGGACACCCTGTATAAGATAGTAAATTTAACAAAATCTATCTTTAATTGGATTTTTTCGTGATATCTCGACTTTCCCTTATTCCTTATAGACGTTGTGGACAATATATTCGTTAACGTCCTACATAGTTTTTAAGCACAATTTTTACAATAAATTTTCCATACAAATCGTCATTTCTAATAAAAGAAATTTAAATTACATTTCGTGTACGTAATTAATTGAAATATATGCATATAGGAAGCAGCATTTAATTCGATTTAATGGATAGTTCTTTGTGTCTAAATAATTCTCTTTTATAGGTTTTCCATTTAATGTAAAATCTACGAAAGGTTGTTCGATATCTTCAACTAAATCATCGGGTCTCCCTTTCGTATCAGTATTTTACTTTGACCAGTGCTTCTGGATTTTTTTATTTACATCGAATTAATTAAAATTACGAAAACGCGGTTTTCGAAATTGTTTCTGTATTTTATTACAAGATTTCAATGCCCATTGTCGAACCATTTGAAGCTATGTTGTGCGTATA
This sequence comes from Phrixothrix hirtus, assembly GCA_024586415.1. Taxonomy (NCBI): domain Eukaryota; kingdom Metazoa; phylum Arthropoda; class Insecta; order Coleoptera; family Phengodidae; genus Phrixothrix; species Phrixothrix hirtus. The sequence continues at coordinate 712 of JAHWXV010020530.1, forward strand.
TTTAAACGAGTTATATACAACACCCCTAATCCCCCGCGTGCTTCTGAGCTGGCAATCCTTAATTATATATAATCCTTATTATATTAACCGCCGATCTGCTTAGATAGAAAAGGGGTTGTAAAAAACTTTATTATAAATTGTATTGAACATATCTCTCAGGAACCTATTTTGTGCAATAAATAAATGTTTTATATATGGTAATGAAGGTTTAATTTACATAAACAAAACAGTATTTTAGTAAGATATCAAATGTTAGCAGGCGTCGTAAATTTCGTATAGCATAACATACAGTGTTCGACCTATTTACTACACATTTAATGTGAAATTAGAATTTAAGAAATCTATCTAGTATTATTCCAAGAAATTTAATTATTTGAGTGTCGCGAATTGAAACAAAATTAGAAATCACGTATAGGCTAAAATTAGAAACAAAGGCGTTTTTAAACGTTAATAACACTGTTTTATTTTCTTTAATATAGGTTAGTAATTACTTCACCGTGATAGCATATTAGAAATTATTTGATAACCTACCTTCAAAGTCTACTCATAGAAATTTTGAAGATTGAAGTACAGGTGGAGGTTTAATGTAATCGCGTATAAAAGAAAAAGCAATGATCCTGAAATGGAACCGTGTGGTATCCCTTTTTTATATGATCGTTGAGATAATGCTTCTTTCTCGTATATTATGCACGTACTGTTTGTTAAATACGAGGGATATTTTTTCCAGTTTTGTTAGGTTGGAAATTCGTCAGAAATTATGTGTTGTGTATGGGGAAAACGTTATGAATCCGTAGGCGTTTTCGGGAAGAGCGAAGTCATGTCTATAGTGAAGGGGGCCGGGGATGGAAGTCTGCAGCATTATACGACGTTGCCGAAAGTGTGACCAAACTGATAGGTGAGTGCCGATGATTCACAATTTCTGAACTCTCTCTTGATTTTCCTCAAATTTCTCGGTGAGCTTTTTACGATATTATCACAGTAAAACTCAGCTAACTCAAATTTTATGCAGGGTGGGTCACCAAACATTTTACAGACGTTCACAAGCAGCAGCGAATGAGTTCTGCCCTAACTTTTTGCATCGTTACAGCGTAGATAAGAATATTTATTTGAATAAGAGCCCAACAGGAGATGAAACGTGGGTTAACTTCGTGAACAAAAGACAATTGAAACAGTGGATGCATATGAACTCACCCAACAAACTGAAGAAATTAAAACAAGCATTGTCTAAGAGAAAGCTTATGGTTGTAAGGTAATTGTGCTAGTAGAGTTCGTGGAGTAAGGACCACAATTACTGCAGTGATGCACTGTGAAGCTCTGAAACGTTTACGGCGAGCAATACGAAACAAAAGGAGAGGATTGTGATTATCAAACATTGTTCTCCTTCATGACAATGCACGGTTTCATACCGTAGCACAAAAATTTCGGATGGGAGACATTAGGTCACCCGTCCTATAGCCCTGATTTGGCAACAAGCGATTTTTATTTGTTTATCAGGATGAAAGTGTGGCTGGGAAAGAAGCGGTTCAGTATTAACGATGAGCTGAAGACCAGCGTGCAAGTTGGTTGAAATGCTAGGTGGCAACATAGTACAAGGATAGCATAAGAAAACTGGTTCCCCGTTACAACAAATGCCTTAGCATCGATGGTAACGACGTTGAGAAGTAATTTAAGTGCATAAGTAACTATTGTACATTGAAACTTTTCTGAATACCTCATGTGTTCTGTTAGCCCAATGGAACTTGGAAAAAAATAGCCTTCGAATATAATAGACACTGCAAATACAAAATATGTAAATAAATTCAAGTACACAATGTGAGCATAAATATACTAATTAACAATCCCAAATATTTCATTATATAGAATACATACCAATAAGAATTATAAACTGCCAAATACGTAAAAATATATACAAGGGCCTTAGCTGAAAATTTACAACTGAAAGCTAGTTACCAAGACGTAACAACATCAAATGCAACCAGCGCTGACATCATAAATATAACGGTACACAAATAAGCAGTAGGCCAGGTGTTCGTGGCAAAGTTCGCTGTACAGATGTTGAAAGCGATTATTTGTTTATATTTTAGCTGATTCTTTGGGATGTGAGAATTTCCTGTACCCTGAGGCCTGTCAATGTTGAATCTGAAAGAGTTTGAACTCTAGAAGGGATTTTTAAAGTATATCATATAGTCTGAGCGGATCGATTCTAATTGTTTATTCACATTTTTAAATTTTTACTCAAATAAAAAGTGAAAACTGCATACCTTGAGCTTAAGGGTGTATTAGATAAAAACAATCGTTGTAGAATGTTACTGCTAATGGAATTTAATTCCTAATGAACAATCTGAATTTACTCTAGAATTGACGCGTGAGTAAATTTATGGATTTGCAGCACAAATGAATACTTGTTTTACACATTATATTTCACTACATAACCAAGTACGGCCAACGCAAGATAAATCCACGTATGCCTTGCCTCTCCCAGCTCATGTCCTATTCATGCAGTCATGCCGTTGCTGCATGAATTACACCGTCATCATTTTCAAACGATGCGTTATGGAATGCATCTTTGAGTGACCCAAACAGATATAAATTAAAGAAAGCCAAATCGGAAATTTTGGCGCGAGAGGGGTGTTGATGAATCACAGTCCAATCTAATTTGGCAAGCGTATCCTCATTTTCAACCTGCGGTTGGCGGTGAGTTTTAGAGGAACGTTCAGAAATGTTGGTGTTTTGATTTCTACACTCGCACTTAAGTTGTTAACCGAAAGTTAACGGTCCAATTGTAATAAATTGATTCCAACGAATATAGTGATTCAACATATTTATGCTAATGGCTGTAGCAGGTTCCTGAGCGGTAAGGATCATGTAAATCAGTTGCTCAGCCAACTACCAACCGTGTATCCATTAGTTGTACAGGTTTCAAACGTAGTAAGCAGCAGTATGTTTGCATTTACAATTCCTGTTTTTGTAACCAAGAATTCAATTATGTCTCGTTATTTGAAACACTGGTCGCTCATAGAATATATTTTGATAGTTTACTACAGGTACGCTAACTTTTGGAATTTCGTACACAAACACCGGGCATTTCATATTTGCGGCATACAAAATTTTAAATTTTTATTATTACTGTTGCCTAAAAAACATATGGAGCATTACATTCCGAGTAATCCCCGTATAAAATTTTTTTGAATAAGGAACTGTCAAAAACCAGATATTACAAAATGCAATTTATATTCTCAGAACAGGTGGGATATACTAAAGTAATACAAAATCTTTGTGCATAATTAGTACATCAATAGAAAATTATTTTAAACAAACACTATTTGGAATTCCCGGAATAATGTATCACAAACTTCTTTTTAATGTCCATAGACAAATTTAGAACCCATTGGAAGACAGCCAGAACCTGGTTTTTCCAAAATTTGAGAAATGGAAGCTGATTTCGCGAAGGGGTTAAAACTAACAACCTATCCTTGAGTAGCGGCAAGCTCTCCCAAACTCACCGATCAAAAAATCATTTATTCATTAATAGTCAGCAAATCATTCAGAAACAACCTTGAAGTTGCTTTACTAAAAAAAGAACGAATGCAGTATGAATTATTTAATTATATTGTATAATGAAAAAGATTTAGTTCAAAATTCCGTTGTTGATGATTGATTCTTTTTTAGTATAATATTAAAAATCTTATTTGTATAGTTTGCATAGCATAATTAGTATTGTCTATGTATATATTTAATTATGCGGAAACTTCAAATTGTCACAACTAATAAGCAGGTTTACTTGTAATACTGTTTATAGACGTTAATTAAACACCTGTCACATATTTTATATTCAACACTATTTCTATTTTAATTGTCATATTATTTTGCGGTAATTCAGTTTTAAATGAAAAATTAACCTTTCAGCCTTTTAACCTTTTAGCTTTTAAGGCTAAATACGATATTATTTTTCATCATTGTATATTTTAAATTTATTTACATTAGAAAGTCAATTAAATCCTAACCTGCATTGTATTTAAAGTATATATTGTGCTTTCGTAAAGTAACGCATAAATTCGATAGAAACTGTAAATTTTTTTTGATAAATCGCTCGGACATGTCAAACGATTAAAATAATTTGCCATTTTTTTGTATATTTTTTTAAGATTTTCGGCCATTTTTCGAAAAATTATGATATCAGCGATTTTTTTTTAAATAGCAACCCTCATTTTTTATTACGGAATCTTAAACGGCGTATTTGTTTACGTACAACAAGGTTAAAATTAATATAGGTGACATAGGAAACTTTTCGAGAAAAATGACATTGAAATTTAAAGATCATAAAATTTATTAACAATGCCAAATTATAAAATGTAACTACATTAAGTATTCAAACTGTGCACTGGTGACGACCTGACAGTAACCAAGGTGATTAGAAAACTCTCTTTGCACATTGTTGATAACTTCTGGAGAGATACGCCCAATTTCTGTACGAATTCTGTCTTTTAAATCTTCCAAATTCACTGGCCGCTTACGGCATATCTTAGTTTTTAACTGTCCCCATAAAAAGTAGTCTAGGGGTGTCAAATCTGGCGATCTGGCTGGCCATTCAATCGTCCCTCTTCTTCCTATCCAACGATTTGGGAAACCTCATCTAAGTAGTCTCGGACAGAGGCTGCGTAATGCGGAGGTGCCCCATCTTGCTGAAAGAAGAAGTTATCCCTGAGAAGATTAGCTTCGGCCAGATTTAGCTACAAATCTATTAGTGTGGGGATGACGCTATCCTGAAGAAAATCTAAATACATAGCACCGATTAAATTTTCGTCGAAAAACTAAGGTTCTAGAATTCTGACGTCAACGATACCGCACCAAAAATTCACTTTTTCAGGTCTTTGAGTGTGACTCCATCATCAAATGAGGATTTTATACAGCCCAATAATTTTGTTTATTTAATTACCATTTAAAAGGAAGCTATCTTGATCAGAAAAATGATATTCTTTACAAAATTATCATCACTGTAATATAATACCTGCGTTTGTTCACAAAACTGATTTCTTGTGGACGGAGGATGGTACAAAATTGAAAGTAGAAGCAATTTCTTAAATCGTGGTGTGGTGATTATCCTCTACTGCTAATAAAACGTTAAGCTGATCTTCTTCTTTCACCGTGGGCCGACCAGATTTAGCAAGATCACGAACGTGTCCAAATTCTCTGAATTTAGATTGAATCCTAATCACTGTGCTATGACAAATGGGTTGCCGATTAGGATAGTTTCATTGCATAATTGAACTATTTTTTTTGGGCACGCACCCTCTCTCCAAAACTGATCATGTAAAGAATTTCAATTCTTTCACGTTCACTTAACTTGACCATTCTTAGAAAATCACAATAAAGTAAATACTTAACAAACACTGCAAAGACACTAGCTACATACTCGTATGTTTAATGAAAACTAAGGAAAACTATCCGACAAATCAAAATGCCAAGTTATTATCACTGACAGACCTCAAAAACATTACCTAGTTTCTATGATATCAAACAAGTCGCACAGTTTGATCACTTAATGTATTACTTTTTATAATTTAGCATTGCCAATAAATTTTATGATTTTTTAATTTCAATGTCATTTTTCTCGAAAATTTTCTTATATCACCTACAACAATTTTAACCTTTTTGTACGTAAACAAATATGTTGTGTAAGATTTTATAATAAAAAATGGGGGTTGCTATTTAAGAAAATTATCGATAACGTCATAATTTTTTGAAAAATGGCCGAAAATCTTAAAAAAATATTTAAAAAAATGGCAAATTATTTTAATCGTTTAGACACTTTTTATTGAATTTATGCGTTACGAAAGCATTCTATAAAGTGTTATAGTGTCTAATCAAGATTTACAACTTGAATATAGTAATAAAATAAATTTAGGTGTTTTTACATCTCTTGATTTTAGAAATATACATATTACACACATGAGGTATGTTCAAATTTAACCAGGAATTTGCTTATAATTTTTTATTCAAATGAAACGTAACGAAATAATTTAGCCTACTTTTCGATATAATCTCGTAGCATGCACTTTCGCGATCTTTTTGAGTGCTTCATAATTCCTTTTTTATAAAATGTCTTTAGCTTCACGTGAAGACAATTGTGCACAAAATTCTTGACATCTTCATCCTCTTCAAATCTGATGCCCCCCAAAGCTTTTGTTAGAGACTCAAACAATTAGTGATAAATAGGGGCTTGAGGAAGGATGAGAAAATGTGTTCCAATGCAATTTCGTCAATGTGTTTTTAGTTATAGATATGAGGGCGAGCGTTAACTTAAAGAAGAATGACTTTTCTAATCAGTCGTTTACATTTTTTTGTGCGGAAAGTAGGTTTAACTTTTTTAGACAATAGTTGACAATTCATCGTTTAATGAGGTGTCAAAAAATCGGTAAATAAGACACCTTCTGTACCTCAAAATACCGTTACAATAATCTTTCCAGTTGAAAGTACAACTTTCGCACTTTTGTGCTTTAAATATAAATTTGATCGTTTACTTTCTGGGACAAGATGATGATCCCAAGTTTTATCATAAGTAATTGAGTTGTTTAGAATTGTTTCTCCCTGCTGTTAAAAGTACTGGAAGCTCTGCTATAACTTGAACTCTTTTTTGTTTTTGATCTAAGGAAACAAAAATTGGTACCCATTTGGTACAAAGTTTTTTAACTTCACTTCTTCATGAATAAATTTGCAATACTACCTACGCTTATTTCTAGTAAAATCATGCACAGAAATCATAACCCTATCATGACGAATAAGCTCATAAATTCGTTGAATGTGCAAATCAGTAACGGATGTTCGAGGTTATTTAACGTGTGCTAAATTTGCGACATCCTCTCTGGCTTTACGGAATTTTTTATTCCAACCATATACTTGGGTTCTTGACAGAGTATTTTCCCCAAACTATCGTAGAGTCTATAACAATTACAAACAAATTTGATCATAAGTTGTTGTGAGACAGAATTTTTAACAGGTTGTCCGGACATAGCTGTCAAAGTTAAACAAAATAAATTAAAAGGTAAGGTAATAATGCAGAAGTCTTCTAGATAGACTGGCACATTAATAAAAAACACCATTTTCTAATTGCATTAGATGTAGCACAAAAGTTCCAGGTCAAATTTGATCATACCTTCAGGTGTGCTGCTATGGCCATTGCCTTCTGAATAAGACCAATTTGAACCATAACACATTGACACCACATTTCTCTGTTTTAGTCAAATTTCTTACAAACTAAACATATTCCGCATTATTTTCATCATTGTCACATACTATGTAATCAACACGACTGATGCTTCTCTTCGTTTCACTATCATCAAACTACAAGTTTCTTTATTGGTTTTAATGACTACTTATTATTATATGCTTTTAGTACTACTTTTATTTGTTTCTTTTTGAGCTTCAACTTTTTTCTCCCACTTCTAACTCTTTTTGTATTTTTGTTTTTATATTATCTCTAAATAGTCTTTCAGAGGAGTTGACGTAAAAGTCTTAATGCTTTTATACGTTTGAATTATTAGGAATTGCTTGGGTTGTAGAATTGAAACCAGCACTTTTAAATGGGTTCCTAACGGATAGTCTTGATTAACCACACAATCTTCTGATAATCCTGATTGTGGTTCTAGATCTCCGTTTATTTGTTGAATTGGCTTTTCAAAGTTTTTTCTTTACATTACGATGACTATTTACATGTTCTCTTGCAGTTGAATTTCATTACTACACTGATTTTGATTGAATGCCATAACTTTTTTAACCTTACCTTCGGCTGTTTCATCAAGATGCATATGTACTTGAATCATTATCATACTATTCTCGGCAACAACACAAACATCTTCTTCGGTAAATTCTTTCCGATTTATTGGTCAAACTCTGTCAGCTTGAAATCGATTATTGCAACATGCATGATTAAAAATTGAATCTAGATTATTATTAATAGTTTTCTTAAAACTTTAGCTATTTAAATGCAAGATTCCATGAAAAGTTAAATCTGGAGGTTTCACTTTATGCGAAGTATGTGGCTTAATTGACAACATGGTAGTTTCATGAGCTTTGTAATATTAAGGGTGAGGTGCCTTCAAATGTTGCTTTAACAAGTTTATTAAAATGCTGTATCCATTCCAAAAATAACCTCTCATTCATCCAGAAACATTTTGAGCATTTACATGTTGTACTATGCGGACACTTTTTTGTATGGATAATTCATCCGCTATTGGGGAATTATGATAACCACCCACAACGCTTTTATTAAACAAATGTTTTTTCCTGTTCTCAATATATAGCGGGTTCTACTTGTTTTTATTGTTTTAGTGTACAAATTTTAGCTGCTTTTGAACTGTGGAGATCATGGACTCATTTACTTATTTCAAAAATAAGGGTTCATAGGTTGTGACAGAAAACCAAAAGAGAGAGTTCTTTCTAGAACATACAGTCTGACGTCATTTCAGTACATAGTTATTACATACTGCGGTCGCAATATATTTCATATCTTGAAACAAGCTTTTTCAAACCCACCGTATAAATGCCTGCCGTCTAGGTAGGATCGTAGCTAGTTTCGAACTGGTTTACAACTTGTTAGATTCTTCAAAATGTTGAGACGTAAGCCATTCCTTCTTACGTAGGAATAGATGATAGTCACTCCGTACGAGATCCAGACTTAATGCTGGATGATCAAAATTCTCCCATCCAAACTCTCGAATTGTTTAGAGTGTGCGATTAATTGTGTGCAGCCGTGAATTATTGTGCAATAACGAAATTCCTGAACTCAGAATTCTCCGCCAGTAGTTTTGAAGGACTCGGTACAGTTTAGATAGTATGTCACGATAGACCTGCTCTGTGATTATTGTTCCAGACTCATGAGCTCAAATAACAGCAAATCTTTTTGGGCCCAGAACACACTCGGCATGGTTTTCTTTTGAGACCGTATTTGCTTAAATATTTTTGGTTTGGTTGAATCGAAATAACGCCATTGCATGAATTGCATTTTGTATCTAGATTCACGTATGCAATCCATGTTTTGTCCGATGTGTCTATATATGGACGAGAAATTCCTTTTCATCTCGGCTAGAGCTCTCCAAGAAAGCAGATTTCGATATTATTTTGTGTTCATTGCGGACATTTGTCAACATATTCGGCACCTAGCGTGCATAAAGTTTGTTATACCTCAAATTCTCAGTCACAATTCGAAATAATGTTGTCACTGAAACTGCTGGAAATGGCAAAGACAAATCAATCATCGTAAAGCATTGATTTTCTTTCAATTTAGCGTCAACAAGTTCCACAAGATCGTCTATCTAGATGTTATTGCAGCCACTACTCGACACCGTTATCTCATTTTTCCTTAACTCATGTAGTTTGCCTGTATGTTTCACATTAATAGCGTGCCGAAATCTGATTACTGATCGTAATTCACAGTATTCTATCACGCTGTCACGGAACTACAACCGAAATTGGGCTGAAGATAATATGGCAGGGTGTTTCACAAAAGATAAATCGCTTGCTTTCACAGATGACCCCTTAGTTTTGAATTGAAACTCGTACATTGTATTCTATTTTCTAAAATTTGTATTTTTCCGTAAAGCATTGGTTTTCATGGAAACCATCAATTTCTACTTTATTAAACGCCGATACGGATTGGTTTTCGAAGACTGATACTCTGATCACGTTGTAGAAAAGAATGCACCCAGTATTATAACGAGATCGGCAATATAAAGAAACTTGATTTCTGTTTATTAGTTATTTTTAAGTTCTAAATTAATTTTTATACCATTTTAAGTGTGTTTTCGCTAATTATTATTATGTAAATAAATTGTGCTGATAAAGTATTCCTCAATTTTTTAATTTGAATTTAAAGTCCAAAAACGTGTGTATAAGAATGGTATGCTTAGAAAGTGAAAGCCGTTGATAACCAGGCGTTATCATACACATTTGTTATTTTGTGACGTCATTTAAAATTTTTAGGCAATTAAACGTTATAACTAGTACATAGGCATTAATTAAAAATTGCAGTATTATAAATAAATTACGATTTAGCCGTAGAAGCTTGTGTTATAATAACTTAAGAATCGAATATGGAATATAGAAGCAATCTACTTTTATGTGAATTAATAGATAGCTACCGAAGTATCTACTTTAAATTTAGTTTCTAAAGATCGATAAAAATTTAGCGCTTATTAGTCTGCTCTTTTAAAATCTATAATTAAATTATATCTGTCCATTAGATTATATTTTATGATTACAGACGTTTGTACTTTGACCGATTTTATTTGCTAAATAGATAAAATTTCCATATATTGGACTATGGTTTTGGCCAAAAAGACAAGTGTAGTTTTGAAATGCAATCACCGACCGATTTTTGTTTGCAAAGTCAAGTAAATTTAGAAATACTTAGCTTGTAAAATATACTTTCAAACGAAAGAACAATAACCTAATTCCAAGGTTTTGCCTGTTGTGTATATCCTGAATTTACAGGTATTTTAGAAACCCTTTATCAGTGAAACAAAAGACTACACATGCAAACAAATATTGCCTTTATGTATTTATTTAAGCGTGTTATGCGTAATGACGTGCCACTCATTACCGACTTATTAAATTGAACTGCCATCTAGAGCGGTAAAGTCAAATCGCGAATATACTGTAATATGTTTTACCACGGCAAATGGAATTGTGTAAATCAATAAGATTTTGTACTAACGTCACATAACACTTCTTATTTGAACACAATTCAAAAGTTTTTACTTTTTATAATCATATTAAAGGATATTTGTTGATTGTTATATGGACAATGTTTCGATAAATTTTATTTTATATGTGAACTTTCACAATTATAATGATGTAGTATAGAAACTTTACTTTCAGATTCAATTAGATAAGAATTAGATATAACTAAGTATCAAGAGTAGAAAACTGTAGATATACTGTGCTGATCGATGAAGTAAGTATTTCCTCGCTTTATGATTTATTTCGTGTTAGGTAAATCAATAACAATCATCTAGAAAGGTAATCCACCCTTTTAGTTAGTAATTGCATCCCATTTCAACATTTTTCCGTGTTTCCAAAAGCATGTCAGGTATTAATAATTTTGCTATTTATCGTTGAACCTTATTTCTCTTGTTTGATCTGTTGTTTACCTGAAGTATTTAAGGGAACATTAACAGAATACTTTTTATTTAAAATAAGAAGTCTTTAGGCACCGAAATATCATCATTGAATAGTATTTCGTTGGTGTAGTTTAGTGCAGTTAGTATTAATGCTAGTGCCCCTTGTTTTACCGAAATATTGAGAATTTTTATGGTGTTGGGGGTTGTGAGGATAAGCAATATCGAATAACTATACCCTGAGTTAAAAAAACTTTGGTGGGAGAAATCGCCGAATCATTGTAGGAACTAAAGAATTAACATTAAACTGACTGCACTAATGAAACACTATATCCATTGGCCATATAACTGAGCGAAAAGTTTTTAGCGGCGATCCATTAAATTAATATACACCTATTGTTGATTTATATAGATCACCATTGCAGCTGCAGAGAATACACTGTTGATTTTTTGTTTAATGGAAACTTTCCGATGGAGTAATAGCATATTAATAATATTTATCTGGAAAATCTACCAACCAGTAATTCAACTGTAACTATTTATGATTTTTAGTCGATAATTTCATAACTTCTTATGGGTGGCCCATAGAGAATAGGGAAATATATTCAATTTTTTACAAAATACCGCATGCTTGATTCTTAACTTGATCTGATGCTATGTTTAAAAAAAAGAGATATCGTAAATTACTCAAAACCATTTCGGTAATATGGAGGGAACCAAAATTGCCTTATAAATATAGCGCCGCCCTCAACCAGCCCCTCCTCAGTCACTTCAATTTGAAAATGTTAAATAGCAACCCACTACATCATTGGAAAGCTTTTGAAAAATATTTTTCATTGATAGCATACAAGGGTAATTTTGGGTATGTAATTATTAACTGATTTAATAATAAGGTGTAGGGATCATTATGAACTACTCAATTCGATTAAATAACGCCAAATAATTGCTATGGATTTATTACTACTTTTACATGTAAAATAAAACATTTATTTAATAAATTGTTTAAAATGTCGGCTGTTCTTTTCTAAACAGTAGAATAACCGATTTTCAAACTCCGTTCGTACATTTTCGAATGCAGCCCTTGGAACTTGCCATGCAGGACCTTAAAACAGCCCTTTGGTTGTTCGTGTTGCAGTAGAAAACGAAACTTACCGCGGCTTAGCTCAGTAGAAATTAATCTGAGATTAGCAGATGGTACCTGTAGGAAAGGAAACAAATCATATACCTGTAAAGGGTGCTAGTCGTATGTACCTCCCTATCTCATACGTACACCACACATGACAAGACGTACGACGGCTTCTGAGTCCTGGTGCTACCCTGACCTAAAGCAAAGTTAGGTTCTTGGAACGAGAAATGAAATACAACTGAAGTAAAACAAGACATTCGTTTATTACCGTGAGCGAGTTCGGCAGTAAATACAAACAAAAAAAGAATAACAAAGGTAACTAAGCCTACGATTAAATTTTTATCCCTTTCGGAACACCAAAATGACAAATTAGGTTATTGACTTTTACCTTAACGGGATTTAGGCAACCTGGTAATTCTAAATTCTTAACACTTAAAAGCTAAAATTAAATTTTTATTGCTTTCGGAACACCAAAATGACAATCTAGGTTGTTGACTTTTGCCTTAACGGGATCTAGGCCACCCGTTATTTATAAGTGATAAGAAATTTGTTACAATTAACATTCCCAAAAATAAAACACCCTAGAATAGTCGAAAACAAAGCACAAGCTACTTCTCTCCGTTAACGCTTACCAAAGCAAAAATTAATTTTACCAAATAAAATAGTAGTCAAAATTACAGCAAACAAAACTAATAGCGTTAGTCAGACGTCATCTAACATCAAATACGTTAGAGAAGAAGAAACAGTCGTTATTTGTTATCGATATTCTATCTACATTCTAACATTATAACTTTAATTTAAACCTATTAAAAGAAAGATTATCATAGCGAATATAGTATTTTTGTATAAATTATTACATGGTCATATTGTTTGTAACAAACTTACTCAAAGATATCAACTTTCATGTACCACGATTAAATTGCCAACATCGTGAAACATTTACTCTAAGGTGTTGTAGAACTAATCAACATTACTTTTCTCCATTGAACAATATATGTCGCTGTTACACCGACATAGCAGTTGACATTGATATATTCCAGAACAATATGAAACATTTTATAACTCGCTGTAAAAACATAGTTTTCCATTAACATAACGTTATAATTTTATCATTATGTATCTAACTTTATATTTTTGTATCTTATATTCATATGCTATTTGTTTTATATATATATATATATATATATATATATATATATATATATATATATATA
>JAHWXV010020531.1:0-17470 GCA_024586415.1 Phrixothrix hirtus
CGGGTCATTAAAAATCAATTATGCCGCGGGGGGGTCATTAAAAACCGGTTTTCAAGGTCGGGGGAAAATGGTATCCCAGAACTCCCTATCTCCCTCTACTCTTTTTAAATGTCAGTGACCTATATCTTGATAAACGAAATTATGCCAATTTACGTCAGTTACTAGATGCGTTCCGTTATCTAACCAGTGTTCTAATAACAAAAAGCAAATCACAAATTGTGCCCATCTACACCGTGTTTAACTGATTGGTGGTTTTGTGTTAATAAACTTGTGCACAGATCTGTAATAATGAAGTACTTACAGAGGTAAGATTCAATTAATATGTATTTAAAAACTGTAAAATAAAAAGTTATATTAAGAAAAATACATCTTTATACGAATTAACAGACTTGAACATTTTTAATTTTTTGTAGTTTCGAAGGCAATTTCAGCAAAACGGTACTAATAGAATTTGTAATAATGTAGCTGAAATTTTTAAGACAATTTAATTGGCCATTTATGTAATTAATTATTTATCCGAAGAAAATGTGAAGGAAAACTGTTTTGAATGTAATTTAATTAATTGCATTAGGTCTAATCAATAAGATTGTAATAAACGTATCAACTATTACATTATTCCTCTAGTATCACTTTTTAAAATTGCTTTTGAAACAGCGCATAAAACAGTGTTTGATTATTCTAAGTCGAGTTAATGTGCCATTTCTCATTCCTCTGAATATTGTTACAAAATCAACTAGAAAATTCTAAAACGTGTCAAACTGTTTAAAGTAGTTTCATTTTAAGTGTAGGATGATCTCACACAATTTCAGAAATGAAAATCGATTTGTAGGTGTAAAATTAAAAAATGTAAATAAATAATTTCTTAAGCTGTCTTTACGTTTAAACGCATTTTCTTAGTATGATTTATGACTAAACGTTCTCGATATTGTTATCAGTTGTTAATAAATAATTTCTTAAAAATTGTTAAAAAAATTGTAGACATTATTTCCAAATTCTTTTAGTTGTGTGAAACGGCAATCCCCTTTTTTTGTTACTTTTTGCAGTAAACAAATCGCAATGTGCCTGCTTAAGTTGTAAAAGTGTGTTATTGTAAATTGATACTGTTAGGTAAGTCAGTCATAATTTTATGAATGATTTAACAGTTTTAGTCTGAATGCAATCATAGGCGGCTCGTTGTACAAAATTTAAAAAAAGGGCTTTTTTGTAATCGTATTACTTTTAATTTTATGCTTATTGGGGTGCCTATAAGGTCTACTTTGATCCCTTAAAAGGAATGGTATATTATCTAAAACACCGTGTATAATAAATCATGCTCTATTAATTATATATAAAACTAAGAATAGACATAATGCACACTATTGCGCTATTAATGTACTTTGCCAATTCATACTGGTTATAGAAAGTAATAATTTAAGAAAAGGCTAAATTTCCATTTTCACGCATATAAGCTCAATGCTGCTAAGAAATAAAGTAAGCTTTTGTGGTACATTCTTTCTGTACGATTTGGTTATTAATTATTCCATAATTTATATTTAAAGTCCACCATATTTATAATTGTATACAAAGAGATAAGCTATGTCATTGACTTCAAACCAACCTTTACACAATACAATTAAAAATATTCCGAAAAACATTTGTTTCACCCTCACCCCAACCATCTTATTTTACCAATTACCTGCAAAACTTTTCAATTCAATAAAGCTTATACTATTTTGTACTCTTGGATTTCGAGAGAAATCCGTTTTTTCCTTTTAAGTTATTATAGGCAAATCAATCCTGGCTAATGTTCACGGAATGTGTATGAAGAATCAAATTATAGTTTTGGAAAAAGGTTTATCTTTCAACAAAGTCCCCAGTAACTTCAATGCACTTAGACCAGCCGCGCTACAATGAACATCCCCTACCTAAAGTAGCTTTCCGGAGGAACTGCAAAATACTCTTCTACGACTGCAGTGTAAAACATCTATCACCGAGGATTTGTGTTTGAGATTTGAAAACAGGCAAAAGTCGGAAAAAGCCGCATTTGGTGAATTGCGTGGATGTTCTAACTATTAATTCATTTATTCCTAAAGAACTTCTACCACTGCAACACCTTTATGAGAAACAACAGTTTTCTTTCCTAAACGGGTGCTTGTATAACCATTTATTTTATTCACTTCATCTTAAAGTTTTGCATAATATTCTGAAGTTATTGTTATACCATTTTCAAGGTAATCTTTAAAACTCCTTCGAAATCCTAAGGAAAAGACGGCATGACCTCTTTTACCAATAAAAGAGACTTTTCCTCCTTTAGTGCAAAGCAACTGCCTCCTCTGAACTTTTTAACGGTTCTTTAACCTCTAACGTGTAGTGATGAATTCATGTTTCACCCATAGTTAGTAAATGACGGACCAATATGAGGTTATTCTTTCCAAAATGATTGAAGCACTCAAGAAACTCACAATTAAATGCGTTTGGGATCAAGTGTAAGTAAATGTGTAATTGATAGTATACACGGCCTTATCGTGTCTAATTTCTTATGTTACCCATGGCCTAGTCAAATATTCTTATATGTCGTGAATTTTCTGAATGATTGCTGGTGTTGTCGCAGTTTATGGCCGTCCACCGCGGCGATCGTCTTCAGTGCTAGCGAGATCACGTTAAAGCTTACGGGTCTACTTACCAGCCATTGCTTTTGAAGGAGTAGGTTGTTCTAGCATATTGACCATTTCGGTACGAGTTCGTTACCTTCGTACATTCTTTTAATAAACAAGTTTTCAGATAATATACTTACACATAAAGTTCGAATGACTAACAAACATACAATTAATAGTCAGATAGAATTCTAGCTCCACGTGCGTTGATACTATAAGTGAAACCGCTGAAATGTACTACAACATCTAAATACAGTGTTCAATTTAATTCTTTGGTAACCTGAGTTTGAAAAACAAGGGACAATGTTTTGTAAGTATAGCACAACCTAAACTTTTTCAATCTAAACCACTAGGTAGAACAAGAGAGAAAATTTGTTAGCTGTCTATCTTGGGTTAAAAAAGGGTAGATATTCCTTTAGAAGAATAAATTCATGAGAAAGGAGACCATAAATCCATTTACCGTTGTGGACATGAGGAACAACATTGAGCTGTTTCCAGAAGCCGATTTCGAAAATAAATGACAGATTCGTAGAACCACTCGTGCGCCGTGAACTTTGGCTACTTTTGCTATTCAAACGGTTCTACTAGTTGTACCTAAAACATCACAAGTTGTTCCATTAGGAACGACATATTTATCGAAAATCGAAGAACGCACATTTAAACCATAAGAAGCTAATACTCACCACGTGCTCCACAGAAAATGACCGTAAGAGCATCATAGTCTAATAAAGTCAATAAAGTGGTACCGAAGATCGTTCATCGTCAGTTCTGAGAAAGATTTGTCCGACGATATTATGGAAAGGCAGTCAGTTCGTTGGATAGCTGACGCCCAGGTTGACACTTTGGAATATTAGAAATTGCTAGCACGTTTTAAACCTGCAATATCACAACACTAAAAGACGTTCGCCGCCGATTCCATGGAGCGGCAGCCGCTCATTGGCGAACTAGAACACCTTGATGCAACGACGACCCTGATAGTGAAGTATTTGAAATTGAGCGCAGTTCATAGTGATGTGATCGACAAGCTGCTTGCCCAGCAATATAGGAGCGATAAGCGGGAGAAACTGTTGACTGCGATGGAATAAAGCATGTAGCTGTCTTCTTAAAGGATGTCTTACTCGCATCTAGGGTTAAACATTAGGATTTTTAGATCTATACACAAGTTCAGGTGTAAAGAACAAAGCCGACAACTTGGAAGGCGTAGATGTGTAAACAGCCGATAGTTTGAATTTTACGATAGCATCGTTTCAATTTGTCAATGAAAGAAACGTCCATCGTTGCCAACTGACGTTGATGACTAACTGTTTTATGCTCTAAAAATTAACCAGTATATTCATTTTCACATTGAGTACGACGCTTGATTTTATCAAGGTACTGGTTATTATAAACAGGCGACCGTAATCCTCCTGCAAGTTTGTCAAAGAAGGCTGTCCATAAAGAAAGTTTACTGAGAATCGCTCTATGCCACGACCGAGCTCTACCTTCACGTAAATACATAAATCTAGGGCATAATTAATCAGAAAAGCTTTCGAAACACTGCATGCTACGTAAAATATACTATTAAGCAAGAAAAATACAGGTACAAAAACTTTTTGAAATTTATAAATGGGTTTTAGACCTTATTTGCGTACATGCGCAGATTTTAGTAGACTACGTCACTTAAAAAAAACGCTTAGAGGTAGCTGAAATGATTTCTGTATAAAATACTGCCCCTTCATAAGTATAAACACAAGATAAACCACCTCGTTCAAGACTTCAAATCCCTGAAACTGTAGGACGGACAGGGTGCCCTTTCTGTGAAGTTCCGCTGAAAAGACTATGAATTTAGTTAACAAATTAGGCCTCAATAAGAGTTGTTTTTAATTCGCTAGAAGACTGTAGTTTGAACCGTGGCTGACTAGGCTTTGTAGGCACTAACGTATCAAAAAGAATTGTTAAAAGAGGATAAAATAAAGGCCAGGGTTACTTTTTAGTTAGAAGAATAAGAATAAGGTTAACATGTTCACCCTGGGTGTGTAAAACAGGTGCACGCCTGAAGGACGGATATGTAATTTCAACAACATTATCGTTAACGTAATTCATATCAAAGGCAATAATATACGCTGGCTGCGGCGAGCCACACAGGTGTATCGCCGCGCCAGATAAACATTACCCATTAGCAAGCCACCGGTGATCCGCCGCTCTCAGAAAATATTATTACTCACGGCGTACTTCCTCGACGGGAACGTGTTGATATATAAATTCAATTTTATTGCAAAACAGTAACAGCTGCAATAAATGATTTAGCCATAAATAAAAATCATAAAAGTTAAATACTGCAGATGCTGCTATCAAATCCAACCATATGCTAAGTATATAATTTTAACTAGTAAAAGTATAATGTAAATTTATCATACAAGATTATCATTTAAAACTGTTGTAACGGTAGCCGTGAATGTAGACGGATAACAAAAATACGTGGTTAAAAGAAGTGACGCAGTTATACGCATTTTTCTGTTAACAAGTGAAAAATTTAATTAAGAAATTGCAAACACGACAATCTAAGAATTCTTAAATCTTAATGTTGCGTGAAGTGAAACTGAATATATTCATTAGAGATGTAAATATTAAATATAAAAAATATTTAAGTGTGACTTAGCAGTAGCTCACTCAAAGTGAAAGATCAAATATTATAAAAACGAGTTTTGGCTTATTGTCAAATGTTAAAATATATTGCGCAATATTAGCTAACTTTAAATTAAACATAATCGTATCAAATGCTAGAAAACGTACATGATAAATTATATTAATATAAGACAAATAAAATATAACTAAATCCACATTTAGCAAATAAAAATAGAGCTGCCAGAAGTATAAAAAAACGATCGTGAAAGGTGAACATAACTTTAGTTTCAACTTTTGAGACTCTCGTGATGCGGTACAAACATTTTGTTTACCTTTGCATTTATGCATTTAATTCACAACTTATCTAGTTGCCCAGAATATACTTAAACGGAAAGTCGATTATGCACCACAACGCGCCGTCGCGATCGCGTCCTCGTTGACCAAGTAACGAGCAAACATCGACATCCGCGTCCCACGCATTCTAATCTCTGTTGGGATGGCATGGCGAGAAATCAGATCGTCTTAAAAGCGTCCGTCGACGTTAGCAGCGTTGAGACGCCGTTAAATTCTGTGTGTACAGTGGCGCGGGAATTTAAGTTCCTCTCCGTCTGCTTTCTAAGACGATGCCTTAAGGAACTCAGACTGGTTGACAACGTAATAAACATGACTCCCGCATGGGTCCCTTATAACTGCAGGGACCCTCTTTTGCGGAGTAATAGATTTCTCTAAATGTAATATCCGCTCCGTAAGCTAACACTTGAGCGGTTAGAACCCGCCATTTCAGTTTAATGCTGAATGACACTCACGACCGCCGCTCACCATTACCATATCACTAAAACATAATTTTGATATTTACCAAAAGTCGTTCAGTTTGAGTCAAAATTAATAGAGATATTTTAGTTTTTAGGGCAGATAAAGATAACATTACAGTTATTATAACCACAGAAGAATACAACTTCAAAATCGAAGAAATATAAAGCGATTGAAAAACATAGACAAAGAACAATAGGTTTATTAAGACCTTAGGATCAAAAGGAATTATTTCGTCTATAATTGAAAAAAGGTTATATAAATCTAATAGTACTCTTCCAAAATTATATAGCATCTGAAAATATATACACCAGATTAACCATTAAGACCTATAATAGGTGATGTCGGTTCTCCATCATACGAATTATCTTAATGGTTAGTTGAAGTTTTCTAAATGTTATGTGATAATTTAACTGCTTTAATATTAAAGATCCTATGATGTTTTCTAAAAAGTTTAATGATTTTCAATTTCCGTTTAGTCATGTTCCTTCTTCTCATAATAACATGAGGTATGATTGCTAATTAGTATTTTTTTTTATCAAATTCTAATATCGAACCCTATGTTCACTTTCTTTATTGTAGCTTCCTAGGGTATCTTATACAGGGTGATTCATAACAGGCGCAAAGCTTTTTAACAGCAAATTCTACACGTAAAAGTAGATTAAAAAGCTCCTATAAACAAGATCTAAAAATGCATCCCTTTCGAGATAAACACCCCCAAATGGGGTCGATGAAATTCATGTTATTGTTTATATATTCTAAACGATACAACCAATTTAAATAAAATTCGGTAGTTTTATATCAAGCTGGTTCAGGGGTGTTCGCAACTGCCATTCGTTCTGGGTTTAGGGTTCAACCAGCCCGACGCGCTGATCATATCCTAGAATTGACGCAAACGCCAATTCCTTGATGGAAGCCGGCCGCTATCTTTGCCAGATCGTGAGCGATTAAGCTTTTTTATCATTGATAATTTGGTTCCTGCATCTTATTCTATCTTGCTCAAGGTGAATCTATAAACTAATTTCATTATTAGTTATGAAACTTTGAGCTCTCCGCCGCTAGACAGTATGTTATTTCCTGCTGTACCACAGTCTTTTTCAGTAATTTTTAAATAACCATGTTGACGATCCTCTAAAGTAATAAATATTCGATTACTGTATGAAGTTACATTAGTTTACTTGTGACTGTCTTTTCTTGTCTAATTTCAAAATTTATTTGTATTATAATAGGAAAATTTTAGCTCAATTTCCTGCTGCAGCGCGAAATAAATGAATAATTCATAATTACGTTAAATAATGCTGAGATGAGTAGAAACTCCATTTAAAATAAATTACTCTATTGCTTTTTATTTGAACTGAAAGTAATTTGCGAACTCCGCGAATTTGATTATTTATCGAATTGTATGTTTGTACACATGCAGCTGTGGCCTCACAAGTTTTTATACTTGCAGATTATCAAAAGTCGTATATTTTTGGCAGTTCTTACTCGTTTTAAATTCTGTAATTTTCGATTAACTTTGTACATGATATATGAGGTACTTTTACAAGCTATTAGTCTTTAGCTGATAATATAAGGTAAACGCAAGACTTTTGTTATGACACGCTTATTGAGTACTTCTAGAATTTGTAATTGCCTTAAGCTGATCACTAACACCAAATTCTTTAATCGTTTATAACTTTTGTTATTAACAATCTTGAAGGTTGTTTAAGAAGAATTCGTATAAAATTAGATGCTTTGACTTTACTCAATGCAAATGAAATATTTCTGGAATCTCCATTACATGTATCCTTTCACAGGGTTAGTTCCATTTATTTATTAAACTTGGAAATTAAAGTTTCCAATTAAGTAACACTGCTCTACGTACAACACCCTTATTAGCGTGGAATTTTTACCACCCATTAGCTTCATTTTTGAGCTACAGGAGTGTGTGAAAAATCAAGAACCGCAGTGATATACGAGGGACAATCGACAATGTGGCGCCCATGTTCTCACTTACAGTTAGTAAACAGTTTAGCGCAGTAAGTTTTTAAATTCATAGGTAATATTACATCTGGTTGCCCATTCACGCATGCCACTCTGTCGCCTTCTGTGGGTGAGTTATCCCGTACAAAGACAACCACCTAATTTATTTTTGTTACGCTGCTTTTAACGTAACAAACACTCTCAGTAAGTTCTGTTTTTGATGCGGTTTCCGAAAATCGTTGTTAAGGACTGGTCCAATGTTGCTCCCCCGCCTGATTCATTACATTTTTACTAATTTTTGAAAAGTCACAATATCTATTTTGTGTGCTAGCTAAAAGTTAATGTATTAATATTTCTGTCTTTCACTAAAATTTGGAGATTTTTACTACATTCGTTAACAAATATATTAATTATTAAAAGGTAGGTTTGAAATTTTTACATTGGAATCTCGCATAGGCTTCCAAATATTAATGCTAGTTCCATTTTCTCATATTCTGTTTTCCCTAAATATTGTTTAAGCGCAGAATTGTTAATAAATATTCGGTCATTAAATTGTCTATTGATTTCTCAGAAATCTATCTACGTGCAAATCGTCACGTTTTTATTTGCATACAGCTGATACAACAGGAGCGTCTTTGTAAAATGTTTGCTTCTTATCGGCTTCATTGCTTAAACTTTATCCTAGGAAAATAGTTGCGGTAATGGTTACTCTAAATACTTAAATCTAATTTATAGGTTGCTTTAGTTTAAAAGAAATTAACTTAGCGCAATATTTACAGAAATAATTTAGTTAAATAAGTCTTTTATAATTATTTATCTAAATGCTGTTATTAACAGAAGTTTTTATATAAAGATTTATACAACAATTAATATAAAAGATTATTTGTCCGAGTTTCACTTTAACAAAAACTTAGTTTTTTTCATACTCCGGAATAAATTAGATATTCACGCTATATTTGACGAAATCGGGTGTTTCACACTGAAGTTAATTCGCTTGTCTAAAAATGTTTCACATTACCTGAAATTAACTTTCGAACTGTTACGAATCAAATTTCGTACCATTTATTTTTGCGCATGATTTTACATTTCCCATTTTAGTTTTTTTGGATTTTAGATCGTTAATATCGAATCTAATATGTTTTTTTTGAAAAAGGCGCTCATGGCTTCATCTGCTGATAGCCTTCGACTGTAAAATTAATTACCTTCCATATATTTTTTTTGAAGGCGTCCATAAGAATCTGTAACATGTAATATTTACCATAGGCAAAAGTTGGAGGCATCAGTAGCTGGCGGTTAAACAGATAAGTGATTTTGTTATATATATCGGTGTCCCGTTTAGTTTGAGTTGCGCAGAGTAGATTATGAAAGTTTAGTTTTGCATAAAATTCAAATCTTTACGATAAAACTATTTAAAGGGCTGAGAGATTTACTTATTGTTCATTTGCTAAATTAAAAATATACTTTCATATTTAAGTACCAGTTTAGAATTATATAATTAAGAACTTACTAACATCCGTTTGAGATTTTTTATGATTACTTATTATATGTATTAAATTTGTTTGTTATATGAAATATTTTAATTTTAATGCGCGTAAATGACATGTGCGAATTCCACTATTTCAGGGCCATCCCTGACCAGAAGAAGGGTCTATATGTTCTACGATTCAGTTTAGTTTGGGAAACTGATAACAAAACATTTTCTAATTCTTATGTCAATTAGGAACCTAAATTGGCATCGAAGAAAAATTCTTCACAGCACTCGCATTATTATTGCATTGTTACCTAACAGCTGTATTTCAGAGTGAAAATTACCCTATTTGCCATTTTCTAGTTAAAAAATTGCAGAATTAACTATTTTAATTTAAAAAATACTTAAGAAACATTTTGGTAATATTAAAGGAACTGATAATATTGAAAATATTTTCTTAGAGCTAGCCTTTCAAGTTTCTTCAGCGTTTCAGATATCATACGACTTCAAATAACTATTTAAATTAGTCGTATTATAAGATATTATCTAGCAGTTCCAAAAATTATAAAAAAGAAGATCTTACTTCCAATCAATAATTTAAATGTGTCCCCCAAAGCAGCGACCGGTTGCATCTATATGCGTTGACAGCGTTTCTGCCATGAACACAATCACGGATGGAAGTCGGTTTTAGTTAGCACTTGAGGAATTTCTGCAATTTATCTTTAATTTAGCCAATGATGAGAATCGACGTCCCTCAGTATGATATTAATCTTTCAAATGTGAAAAACTCCTACAGTTCTAGGATTAGCGGGGACCTGGCAACCGGTCTTTGGAGAAACACTATTTGACAGATATCTCAGTAGTGGAGGTGGTTGCGTTGTCGGGGTATACAAGCCAGTCTTTGTTTCTCCGCAGCTCCCGTCGTTTACGCTATACATTCTTCCTCCGTTGATTCAACATACGGAGGTGGTAGAGATTGTTAAAGGTCTTACTGGATGGGACAAGTTCCTCAAGTCTCCTTGTAACATATTTGAGCCACTCAAAAATACCTAATTTGCTTAAATATTCGTCACCAAACACTTAAATGATTATTCTATGAGCTTTATTCCCTGTTTTATTCAGTTTACAACAACATTTAGTGAAAAATCTTTGCCACAGTGACGTTACTTGGAACATTGACAACATTAACGACTAACTAGAGCATACTCTGATTAGTTCACGCATATTATTCAAATCCTTGGAACTTTTGGCTAACACCACACACAAGTAACAGTGGGTTAAACTAATCAAAAAATATCAACTTTAAATACTTTAGTAACTGTATACGAATGCGGCCATTTCAGAATTATTGATCTTAATAGTATTTTTATATTAAATACTTAATATGATAGTTTTGTGCTTTAGATGTACTATTATCTATCATCTAGGTGTACGTAAACATTAAATATGTTATATACATACTTGTACTAGAACATACCTTTACATTTTTTAATTTCACCTACTTCGATATTATTTTTATAAATATTAATATTTCTTAAGGCGCTGGTACTTAAGAAAGCTCTCAGAACCACTGCTATCGATAAATGGAAATTTTATTTTATTTTAAGCATAGCTTGGGCGCCATAAATACAGAAAATGTGGTCTATTTAGTCATATATCCCATAGTCAGTTAAGTAATGTGTTGAAAATGTGTAATTACAGATTTAATTAGTATAACCAACACAAGAAAATATACTAATTAGGTAGAAATTGTTAATGTTAAAGATTAAACTTTAAATAAGTTAGTAATGGTATTAATAAAATCAAAGTAAACAGACGGCGATAATCTTAAGAATATTTGAAATGTTCCATTCACATTTTACGACAAAGAAATCTCAAACTTAAGGGATTCAAATGTGCAAACAATTATGTATTTTAAATAAAGTGCAACAAATACAGTTCAAAATGAATAAGGTCCTTGGTTAAACAAATTAATCGAAGAAGCCTTCATGACAGTGCAGTAAGGCTGTAAAAGAATTGACATTTCTAAATTTAAAGTTTTCTGCTATCGTTTGCTGAGTGCCCAGTTAAAAGCGTTAGTGTTTCGAAGAGCTTTCCACAAATATATTCTGATTAAAGCAACAACGAACCATTGCCAGCCGCGATGAACAAACCCTTTCGTAAATAACACTCTCTTACACGAAACACCTTTCTATTAAGTAAACAACGTAAAAGGGAGAAAAAAATCACAGACCCCAATCATCCAATAATGTGTCAATGGTTTTCAGCAATTTAACACCTACAAACAACCTGTAATGAACATTTCTCACATAGGCGAAGCTTTAAACACTGAATTACCATAACAACGAAATTGGGAAAATACATCAACCTTAATATATTTAACTTTAGATGGTTCAATGGTTTAAATACTATTTAAAGCAATATATCTGGTGTGAGATAACGCATGACTTTCCCTTGCATATTAAAATAATCAAAATGTGATCTACGTTTATTTTGAGAATGATAATTGCAACGGTCACTCATCCAAATTACTGCATACGCAAATGCCGCTTAACTCCGAATATTTTCCTCAATATTTTGCGTCAACAAATTATCTGTCGCGCACACACGCGCGCCCACACGCGCACACACGCGCGCCCACACGCGCACACGCACACGTGCGTACACACGCGCGCACACACGCACGCATACACACGTGCACGCGCGCGCGCACACACACACACGCGCGCGCGCGCACACACGCGCACGTGCATTTATACCGAAATTTTGAAATCAAAAATAGTATCTTCGCTTTTACCGTTACTTCATATGGGTCGCACAGGAACGTTATAGGATACATCTTGTGAAAGCTATCAGATCTGTGAATACTGAAAGCATAGATAGATTTTGAAACTAATGCAAAATGAGCCTAATCAAAAACAAACCTTAGTCCATCAGGAAGCATTAATTGGTTTTAATGGTCTGTATTTGACCAAAGCACAATATTTGTAGCAGAAGAATCTGACGAATGGAAAATAACTATTCTTTATTTCTGCCGTATTAATCCAAGGAAGTAAATGGAAATGTTACCCACCTAGTTCGGCTTTAGGAATTTCCAAATCTTGTGCAATTTTGGCGTCTTTGTGGGATTTTTTATCAAATGGTAAATGGTGCTCCATCTATAGACTCTACTCGTATTTACAAAACCGGATTAAATCATTCGCTTTTGTAAAGTAAGTGGCGATCTGGCGGCTCATTTTGGTATGGTAAATATAAGAAAAGAATTCCTGAAGAGCCTGAACCTGCTTTAGATGCAAATTTATTAATTAATTCCCTCATGCCCGTCAGGCTAATTACTGAAGAAACCGGCAGTATTGTAAGGTAAATTCCGGTTGCTTCATCTATCAGATTTTATCGGCTTATTCGAATTGAACTTTCTAGGGAAACTCCCGAAAAAGCTGAAACTGTCATAGACAACGTTCATAGACGAATTCTAATTTTTTGTCTTTCAATCATGAATAAAACAGGAAAAGGACTGAAGGTTAGGCTTACGTTTTTCTTGACAATGATTTATAGCAAGGTCTTCCTTATAACTAACCAATACATTTTCAAGTGTAGCGTGCGTTATTTGTCATGCTACTCCTAGCTAAATGAATAATATGGATAAAGCAACTGCGAGAACCGAAAATGAAAACGCTTTATAATATGTTTAGTCAACCTTACGTGCTCCGGGGCGCTACATTGAAATGATTTTGCATAGTTTGTAACGTGTTAATATGATTTAATAGGTACACAGACAATCAAAGAATTTATATTTTAGTCAGGGATGAATCAGTTGTGCAGGCTTAGTTTACGGTAAGGGTTTTCTCCTGGTTCTCGCGGATTCTGCTGTTCCAAATCGCTTGATTTCAGCTCGGAGCTCCTGGTGCATAGCTATTTGTTAATTGACGTCATTTACTGATCTAATGCAATTTTGACCTCTGCCATGAAACAAACATTGACGCAATTATAATTGTATTGTTTTGTCAATTTAATTATGAACTAACGATAATAATGGGAAAGAAATGATTTACAGAACAATTTATTAAAATGAAAACGAAAATTAAAATAACGTTTCAATTGCACAAATAATCTAGCGGCAAATTAAAACATAAATCTATTAATGTAAAGAAAAACGTAAAGATAGATCGTCGTCCTTATATAAGAAGTGGTTTAATATATTGAGAAGACGCGTCATATTCATATTGGTTGGCCGTGATCGGTCTTTCATAGCTTTGGTCTTCCCCTTCAGTATTGAACGTGTCAGTTTTAGTAAACCTCAGATCGTCGACAGAATCGCGTCACTTGCGGGCATGGTTGTGTGCGTATTTAAGGGGACAGCGCCTTGTTGCGCCCGTGACCTTGGCCACTCGGTACGACGAGATATAGCGACGTCATGGGGCTATCCTTAACCACTCGCAGTTTGGTCGTACATGTTATAGTGCGAGTGGTTTTATGAACGAACGCTCTTATGATTGCTATTCTTGAGCAGTTGCCGCGAACACTTGTTCTTACATTCGTAGGTGAACGTTTAGAACATTTGACAATGCACCATTTATTAATTATACTAATTTCATGTTATTCATAAATTTTAAATGTAATGGATGCAACAGTTTGAAACTAATATTTAGCGGTTTAGTTAAAATTAGAAAACTGTAAAACTTGAATTAAAAATCAGCATGCATTTTCCGATAGGCGAAACATTATTATAAACTGTTTATCATTCATTATAAATGGATTTAAACGATAATACATATCGATTAAATGGATATTTTTCAATTGTACTCGATGCCGCAATTAACAACTCGTTCGTTATAATATATTTCTAAAGCAAATTTTTAATTCAATTGTATTGATAACACTTCTAAATACGGATATGGTTTATTTAAACTCAATAGGTTAAAAACTATACTTAAGAGATAGATAAACATACCAAAAAATAAAATGACAGCAATAATTAGCAATAAATAAAGAACTAATACTCAAATAACAAGAACTACAACAACACGCCCGCAAAAATATACCCTGCTAAATGAATCGGAAACTATTAATACCTTTTAGAAAATAAGCTAAAATATGCTTCGAATGAGTGCAACGAGCACCAAATACTGCTTGTTGTTTAAGTGAGCACTTTGACACGTACACGTTTAAAAGTGATTGCTCAAGAATAGCTTTTATGGCATAATCGTCATTTCCAACTTCACACCATTCGAATGTCCAATCGTGCCAATGGTCTAGAATAGGCCCCTGGCGTCGTTCGTAGATTACTACATAGTAACGTATCTGCAGCCACGAAACGTCCAGCGGTTATAGGTATCTACAAATCAGGATATCTGTGTTTCTTCTATCGATACAACTTGAGGCGCAGCTACGCTGGCTAGGCTTGTCGTCGAACCTGAATTTTTACCTAGGAACTCATTCACAATAGACCAAGAATCATCTGCTTACAGGGTCGGCATAAACAACGCAAATGGTACTCGGTTATCTAGCAACCGGAAGACCACTGAGGTTGAGACGCTCTAGGAATCGGATCTACCTTATTACCTAGCAACGTAGTTCGCTCTGAATTTAGATCCCGGAAATAGGAAACTTTGCTTAGATCTACTAAGCTGATTTCTATGGACCTTGTCTGGAACAGCGGGCAGGATTTCGTAGCTACGGAATGCTGACAAAACGTCACGTAAATATCGTTACAATTCTTAATACAAAAATGCTTGCCGTTTCGGATAAGCTTTAATCGGTCTAGCAAGGTATGCACAGAGTAAAGCTCGGTGTTGAGTCTCGTACGTAGATTACCTTTTGTTATGAAAATCCGGTCTTTTTATATTCAACTAACTGTATTCCTTCTTTGTTCTACGAATATGGTTGCCAATCCCTTTGTCTAATCGTTTGTCTGATTTTGGAATGATGCAGCGTCATGCGTTTGTATATTACATTGCCGAACGTGATGCAATATTGCATAATTGTTATTAGTTACTTTAGATTATGTAATTCTTAATTATTTTACCTTAGATTGTTTCTAAATCTAATTTACAAATTATAGAAACAATCCACGTTTTAATTCAGGACGTTATTTCAAAAGTAAGGTATTCCGCAATATTTGTAGTACTTGCATCCCTACCTTTTCGTTTGTTTTACTTGACATAATTATTATACACGTACTCTTGGTTCATTTACTTAATTTTGTTATTATGTAATTGGACCAAAGTTTATTTACATAATTATTTTACAACCAAATATCTCACTGCAGCATTGTTGTCACTCTTAAAGAGTGTCAAGTTTTTATAAACGTCATATTAATTAAGCTTTCGCGATTACTCATTTATATCGATTAAGAGAATATGCGAGAATTGTCGCAATTCTGTAATCGTGTTTCGCGTTATCACTAAGTTTCCCGAGAAACGTCACAATTCCAAACAATCTTTCCTTCTGAAAATGGTCCATCACGACTGAAGAATATTAAAAAATGAAACAGAAGAAGAAAAACATGACACAAAGGCGCATTCAAAGAGAACTTGGGGTAATTATAGATAAACTGAGACAAATAAGTAGCAATGCTGAAGACCGTAACGCTCCGAGAAGATTGATTTATAGTACCATCTACTTGGCGGAAATTACTGTAGTAAATCAAACCATAATTAAACGGCTTTATATAATTCGTCAGGCCTTAACATCCGGTATCATGAGGGATCCCAAAAACATGCTTTGAAAGCTACAAGGATCTACATTAGTAATGATGATTGGTATTGTATGCCCTTTTCAGTTCATAAAACACTTATACATGCAAAGAGTATCATAAATCATTTTTTTGAGTTACTACTCATGGGACAACTTTCAGAAGATTCTTAAGCATTATGAACACGAAGTGTAAACACTTTCGGTTTGTGCATAATTTAACCGATAATTGCTTTGATTTTGAATAGTAGTGTGTAAAATAACCGCAAACAGATAAATCACTTCTTTGAGAGGAACCTATACTTAATTAAAAATAATTAATAAAGTTAAATAGGAACTATCTAACAACATTACTTAGCAAACTGGGAACTAATTGGAATTACCCTCAGAAATGATACGAGTTGGCTCTAAGATGTTGATTGTTTTGTTTATTCTATTGATTATTGAAATTCAAAGTTCAGTGGATGTTGTTATAGTGGGAGGGGTTTTTGTTTCATTTAAACAGGGCAGAAGTTTGTTAAAGTAAACCCTCCAGGAGAATGTTGATTTATGGTATCTCATAGCTTACAATATTATTAATGTTTCATTATGTTGTAATGTATGCATTCCTGAATAAATCCTTTTTTGTGGAAAAACGGATTTTATTTTGAAAATTTGTTTAATAGTAAAAAATCTTTGAAGTTGAAGATGGCAACTGTTCACTTTTACTACAAAATTGGAAACGAAAGACCTTTAAATCCCCTCAGGCGGATACACGGAAATTGATAGCTTATGTAACGTTTTCTGTTAACTATATTATGTTCTATAAAATATACATCGCAATCAACCAGTACGTAATTAAGGTATTTTTTAGGCGAGAAATCATTTCCATAGTTCTTTTGTATAATCATGCATCATATGTGAATAATAATATAGCTCCTTATTATTGCGGCAGACTATTAGCAATGCGTCTTAGGTTATACATCGTTTTAAGAAAATTATTTCGGCGGATGTGAACTGCGACTATTACAATGTAGTTACCTCTACATAATACTCAAAGAATCTATTTAAAGACATAACCACAGTACGAAATAAAAGGTCTGAGGTTCTGTATCTATAGTGGTATGATACTGTGTCCTTTCAGTAAAATTGGAGATTCAGCTGTATTTAATAGTTAGAGAAAATAGTATGACAGAGATGAGTTGAGCAGAATTAGAAATTAAAGAAGAAATTCTTTCAACGCCTGAGCTACCCACCGTATATATATATATATATATATATATATATATATATATATATATATATATATATATATATATAT
>JAHWXV010020600.1:0-11494 GCA_024586415.1 Phrixothrix hirtus
CGGGTCATTAAAAACCAATTATGCCGCGGGGGGTCATTAAAAACCGGTTTTCAAGGTCGGGGGAAAATGAGGTCCCAGAACTCTCTATCTATCTCTACTGACAGATTTTGCGAAAATTACATGATGGTCAATCAGGATGGTATACACTGTAAATATGAAAATTGTGCCGAAAATATGAAATATGCACTTCGGAAAACTGTCCACTTTGACAAGTGAGATCACAACGAGACAGAATAATGTGGGTGAAATAAATACATCTGTGGCGATGGATTATTTTAGTAAGTGAACCGAGATGTACGTTCTACCAGCTTAGGAGGCAGTTACAGTAGCCGAGACATTGGTAAAGAAACTCTTTAGTCGTTTTGGAATTTCATTAAAGCTACATTTTAACCAAGAAATAAATTTTGGGTCGGCCCTATTTCAGAATCTTTGTTAATTGTTAAAAAGAGACTTACTCTACTGCTTTTCATTCATGGTCAGATGAAATGGTGGGGTTTATGAATCGAACCATCGAGAAATATTTGTCGATGGTAGTTTCAGAGTATCGATGAGACTGGGATTAATACTTACAACTGTTGCTAATGGTGTATCGGTCGACTGTACGTGAGACAACACGCGAGATCCTGGCTAAAGTGTTGTTTGGGAATGAGATTAGCAGTAGGCTCGAGGAGAAGGAGAATATTGAAAGTAAATACGTTGAAAGCGTTCGGCGGAAGCTGAACTTTAAACATGGGAGAATGTGCGGTAACGTTCGAACTCCTAATGATCGAATGAAATTTCAGTATGATATAAATTCTAAAGTTTCAGGATTTCAAACTAATGAGCTGGTGTGGTTACACCAGCCGTAATAATGATGAGACTTATTGCTGAAACTAAAACGATACTGGGAAATCCCGTATAAAGTTATAGCAACGGATAATGATGTAATATTGAGAAACTATCCAATGGAAAACAAAGTGGTACACATGAATCAGTTAACTTCGTACACTGATAAAGGTGCTGAGAAATAACAAACTAAGCAAAGGACGGATCATGCTGATGTGAAAAATAGCGAGACAATGGTAACGATGTATCATTTACAGATTTTATGAGCTGTTTCTCAGTATCCCACAAATCCTAATCCGGTCTTATCACCGAACAATACATAAACTTTTTTGACACATCAGAAGACTTCCCTTTCTCTCGTAGTATTGCAACCGGATTTAGGAGGCGATACTGAAGCAGGAACTGGGAATTGAAAAGGCATATCATCTACAGCACTATATTGCCATGGAATGCAAAGATTCTACTACCTCATTATTGAAGTTTATTTACATCAACAGCCACGTTATAAGACTCATGTAAGACGTAAAGAAGCAACAAAACTAGTCATGCCAAAGATTGGCTGTGAGCTCGACCAACTTAACTGGCAAATAATGCGCAACATGGTAAATGCAGTGTTACGAGGAATGTGTATGTAATTTAAATCCAAGAGAGGCACTGTCAAGGAGTCGGCCTCTTCTAAAATTCCTTGCATTGCAATAATGATTCTCAGTGTAGATTTAATCATGGATCCTATAATCCAACAATCGAAGTAGAAGCACCTCAACTGCACAAGCCGGGGTTGCTGTTATGGGACGTAACAGCCTTAAGAAAGGGACAGTGTGACAAAATTACCATTAACCTGTGTTATGTGACATCCAGTATATTTCCGTCATGATCCATGCCTTGTACCGAATTATCAGCTTAAATAAATTTTAGTTACATTCTAGAATTTATAGTTTATTGCTTAGTTAGCTAGTTCTAAATTTGATATTGGTGTGTATTGATATAGTAAGACAAATTGTAATTTCAAATAAATGTTAGAAATAAATCTATATCTACGCGACGAAGTAGATAATTTAACACCTTGAAATATTTGTTACAATATGTTTCCGTTCGTGTTTAACTACGAATTGTGTACCAGCTCTTTTGTGTAATTTAAGTACAAAATTTCTTCTCGGTTTGAAATTTATTTATGCTTTAGTAATATTGTCCGAATTTTATTAAACATTGAAGATTATTAATATTATGATTGAATGCAATTTATTATGGTGAAATTTGTTTCAAGTAGTAATTTAATTCTTTTATAGCACTAAATTTTATGTTCACTACTCGTATCTTTTATTTGTGTATATTTTCGTGTAACATTTTATAGGTCAAACTGTTTAAATGTCAAACCTTTTCAACGGTCCTTTTTTACGATACCTTGGCATCCTGCAATTCAAAGAAGCGGCGTCCACCTTTTTCTGCGTTGAAAGTTAGCAAACGTACCCTAGGGCTATTCTAATTTGTACATTCTGTGCGATTTCCATCTTCACACTATATGCACGTAGATGCCTCAAAATCCATGGTGGAAGAAAAGTGCATGCGATAGTATTTAATTTCCCTAAATTAAGATGATGGCTCCATTTCATTGAAATCACATATTAACTCTAAATATTTTTTGAGTGCTAATTTGAACATAAGCAAGTACTTTATTTATTTTGATGAAAACGCATTGTGTCAAATCACTAACGAACTTTGTTATTGAATCGTTGATTTTTTAAGTTATTGAAGTATTTAAGAAAAAATTTTATGAGAGAAATTGAGCTTTAAATTTTAAAATAAAATGTTGCTGTAAAATCAAAAATTTTCTGATTAATTTTTAAAACTCTATCCACAAAAATTATACTAACAATTTTATCATAAAAGCTATGCATTCTTTTTGCAATATACTATTCTTAAGCATGATGTAGTAATTTGTATGCTTTCCAATTAACCAAAATGTTTCAAACATACTATTTTCAATACTCATTATACCGGTGTCTTTTGAAAGCGGCGCGGTTTGCTTGTACAAGTCGCGCATCAAATATTTTAGCTAGTCCCTTGATTACAGAATTAGTGAATTCCCGCTCATTGTCACTTTACAATATGCAAAGCGCTGCTACATTTCAAAATAGATTTCCACGATTGTATGCAATTTCCTTTTCATGGTCTTAGTAATTTAAAACGAAATTGAAGTTTGTTTGATTTAATTTGCATGTCAATTAAATTCATTTACTCGGGTAAATTCATTTATAGGTTTTATTAATTTTTAATTGAGTATCCTTCTTTTAATTCTTTAGGAAATTTATTTTATAGTAATAAATTAAGTTTTCTCATTATAACAAAATTTGAGATAACCCTTTAATTTAATCGTCATATATTGCATTTATTAAAAAGATAATCATTTTTTTTAGAATTACAAGTTAACGAGTATCATAAATAAATGGAATTTTCAATAAACATAAAATATAGGTATTTAAATAACCAGTAATCTTTTATGAACAAACTGTACGTGTGAATGTTAATTCAAATGTCTAAATAGAATTTAAAAATAGCTATAATTATGTCGTAAAAAATATCTAATGCATTATTAAACTAATCTTAGTGTAAGTATCTGATGTAAACATTAAGTTATTTTTACTCTTTTATAACGTTCAGGTACATTTCTTAAATTTTATTTCCACAATTAAATGGAGCTGCTATTATATGTACGTATAAAATGGTAGTTCAATAGTTAAAGAACTTTAAGGTGACATAATTTTTCGGCAGCCGTATACGTTGTAGGAACATCAAAAGATACGTAAATTATCTTTTGATAACCTACGCAGATTTCTGATCTATATGTATTTTACAACTTATTTGAGAATATTCTTTATACAATAATTGAGATTTTAGAAGAAAAGACAGTTTTATGTCCTTTTAAGGGTTTGAATTTACAATTTAAAATTAATTGGTTTAAATTTTGAAATTCACTGGTTATAAAGCTTGTCATAATTAATCTGGGGGGCTAACCTTAATGTTTCAGTTCTTAACTGTTTAAAAATGTCCTTAGATATTTTTTAGTACCAGGTTTAATAAAATTGATCCTATCAAACAAGGACGTGCTTTTCAATTGCAGTTAAACAAATATTAAATACTTTTTAAGAAGGAACGTTTATTTGAATCTAAAACAGAGATACAATTTTTCGGAAAAGCGAAATGTACGTTTATTTTACTCCAGCATTATAAACGTTCTACAACGAGGCGTTCGTTGAACTGTATTGATTTTAAAAGTTTCTACGATCACAGTCATCTTTATATTACGAACATCGTTAGCTCACGATGCTTATTTATTTAGCTAAAAACTTAGACATGAATTTGTGAATAAGTTAAAATAAATTAAATTGGCAAGCATAATGGTCAGTAATAAAAATTCGAGCACTATCCTTCTACCTTTATAATAGAAAAAACTAAAGTAACTTTATTTAAACTTGTTTCATTCATCAATAGCAAAAATAGTATATTATTTAACTCGCATATAATGTAGGGTAAGAAGTAAAATTATGACACGAAAGTAGCGAGTGTTGTAAACTTCACATGAGTGCAATAATAGCTAATGTTGCGAAATAAATATTGTATTTTATTACTGACTATTTAAATAATCCGTGCATTTTCTAATATTGTTCATTTTGAATTAAACCAGATGGTAATAGTGACACTAAAAATGAAATGACACTTTAATTGTCATTTATTTTACTTGTTATTAAATGACAACCTTGCGCATATTCTATAATGGTTTAAGCCTATGCAATAATGGATGTTGCATATATGGTAATGAGTATATATGTATATAATGCAATAATATTAATTACTTAATAAAATGTATATCGTTACTGGTTAAAATACATATAAATAATAAATGTTATATCTAGTAGCCATAGATAATATTTATTTATGTATAATTGTGCTCGTGGGCCATAAAGTTGCACTTAACATCCTAAAAACGTATTCATAAAATACACTTTAGCGCCCGCTCATACATAAATAATATTTATTATACAGTAAAGTTTAAAGCATATACAAATATTTTACCGTATTATAAGATTTTAGAGTTCATTTTACGTAATAAGTTCACAAGGCCTCACATTTAGTTCACGGTAATTTGCATTTGCGTAGTGTATAAGTTAAGTTGTACTGAATGTGAGCACTTGGCAACTCATTAATCGACGAACTGTATGATTGTAACTAATCAAACTAAAATGCCAGAATTACTGTGTATCAAGTTCCAAGTCATTTCTGTTACTAGATTACAGAAAAGTACTTTTAAAATGTCAGTCAAATATAAATGTCCTACCTACACGTTCGAAAATGTATTCATATTTCCAAAAAGTGGATTCAACAAGATCGAATATTAATGTTTTTGGTGAAAAGCTACTAGGTAGATTGTGACGAGACAAAACGGCTCTATGCACCTTCAGAGGTTAATAATAAAATTGTCAACGCGCAGATTTACAGGCGTACACGGCTAGCTAAGGAGACGGGGGTTTAAAATGAATCCACTAATTAGCTTTATGTAGTTTTGCAGTGTCGTTAGTGTTAGGCGTTGGTGAATTTATCTTAATTGGAGTGGACGCTACTTCAACAGCATGGGTATTTACTCGAACAAACGGTTGAAG
This sequence comes from Phrixothrix hirtus, assembly GCA_024586415.1. Lineage (NCBI taxonomy): Eukaryota > Metazoa > Arthropoda > Insecta > Coleoptera > Phengodidae > Phrixothrix > Phrixothrix hirtus. Next base: position 5,481 of record JAHWXV010020600.1, read on the forward strand.
ATATAAGCTAGAAATCCTAAGGGAAAAACTAATTAACGAGATTGTGAAATTGCATCAGCTACGTCACCGTGAAGATGAAGATGATTCTAGTTTGTTACCGAGACCGCATTTTATCGTATCGAATAAAAAAGAGCAACTCTGCTGTTTCTTATTCCTACATTCGGGAAGGGGTAATAATATTTAAGGCTTCTCAGGCCTAGTATGATGTCACTTACAACAGGGAATTTCATAAAGTAATTATTAATCGTATTTAATGATGGCAACACCGCTAAATTCTAGTAAAAATTAAATACTAAGAAATCCTTTGCAATATACGGATTACACATAAATGTAAATTATTATTTCAAATGGAAACAGAAATAAATGGTAAGTGCACTATGCCTTATTTCAATTAAAATAAAAAGCTATAAGAATTCTATATACAGAGTGTTTTGGATTATTTCCATTATGTTTTGTTAAAATTTCGAGCACTTTTACAAAATAACTCACATCAGTACAGAAAGTAGAATGTATCGAAAAATTATTGAACCCAGCCATCGCGCATCAATTTGATATTTCAGTGGAAACAAGATATGAAGTTGTTTATCAAGAAAAGTGAATTAAAAATAAACATTCATATTACAAACATCAGTGTCGAATATGAACGGATGAGCTATAAATCATGATTCGGTGATGAGGTATTTTGTAGAAAACAAAGTTTGCAACTTCAGTTTGCAAAATATGTAGTTTTTTGACGCTTGTGATAGAAAAATTGAGTTCCCTGGCACAAATCGGACAAATGCGATGAATAATTAAATACCAGCTAGCGCAGCAAGAAAAGGTCGGAGTAGTTCGAAAAAAGATAACGTTATTTTATTATCCACCTGACTTAATCTTTGAAATCATTACAATTTATGCGAACTAATTTATTGCCTACGGATCTGAACAAGAGCTTAACATTTTTTCCCACTCAAGTTTTTAATTGAAGGTTTATTTAGTTAGAATGTCATAGAAATAACGTACAATCCTCATTTACAAAAATATTCTTACAATCGGTGCGTAGAATGATATAAATATTCTACTTAACTGACGTATATTGCCCTTTTCTCGTACTATATGAGAAAAGAGCAATATACGTTAGTTAAATAGCGTATATTTATATTGCCCCTTTTTAATGATATTATATTATTATATCATTATATTAATAATAATAGTGCAAGCACATACACGTTAGTTTTCGAAATCTTCTTTGTAATAAATAGAAGTATCTCTCAAATCTACAAATATTTGCAGCTAAAAATGCCATTTCTCAAAATCAAAGGCCTCTTTAATCGAATATGATAAGTAAAACTTCAAAATATTTTAAGATACTTGTAGCCGTGATTTTCTTTTAGACATTATAAAGTTGATTGCCAAACCGTAATCTATATTATTATCTTATGCAGATATGGATTTTTTAAGCTAGAGAATAGTGTAATTGTTGTAATATAGGAACTAACCTAAATATACTATTTTGAAAGTGGATACAATGTTAATGGAAAACAGAATTATCTCACATGTAATATTTGTGGCCATTTTAAGTACCGATTGTAACAATATTTTTGTAAATGACGATTGTACATTATTTCTGACATTCTAACTAACAAAACTTACAATTAAACATTTTTAAGCTCATGTCAGGATTTTTATTCAGTTCGATTCACTGTGCGGCACTAGTGATGTAAAATCACAAATTAACAGTAACGTTGCTTGAAGATCATTAAGTACTTACTACAAGTGATGGTTAACAAATGATACGCCTCTGATCTGAACTACAGTAAAATCAGTTGAAGGCACCCCAGATTATTACGTCGTTTACAAAAATAGTACGCCTTGAGATTTTGCTAACTAAAGGTTAACTTTTATAGATTTTAGTCAAATAAAAGATTGAGTACAAAAATAATAAATCGCACACTTAAGATTTCTATAATAATTGGCAAACAAATTCATTATATAGTTTTAAAAATTACAAAGTTGATCTCTTACAAAAAGCGCAGGGCGATTAATAAACATATTACAATCAACTTTTACAATATCAAATTATGCTCAATACAATTCTTGCAAATTATAAACACTTAGTTATGTACTACCAGTATTTTTGCAACAGAAATTGAAATACTCGAAAAAAAGTAAAGTGACCAGAGATAAAGATAATAAAACAGTTACTCTACCTTATTAGCCACATTTCAAAATTTAAATTAATATTTGTTTGAAAAGCTTTACATCTAGCAGCTCGAACTACTGTAATTTACTTTTTAGTTCTTGATGCTATGACTAGAATTTCTCAAAAATAGCGTATTCTTTTACTTATGATACGATGTTGGTTTAAATTATTTAATCGTACTTTGCGAAGCCCAAACAATGGAATCATTCTGTAATGGGTTGATGAGCATCAGAAAGTATCAAATTTGGCCAAATCCTGACAGAGTTGCGACGATAATGAATGATGAGACATAGCTGGATATTTGGCTATCTTTTGCTGACGATTCACATCTTTGAATACGTAAAGAGCCTAACATCATGACATGGACAAGAAGTTAGTGGTCAATGTTGTTAAACTACATACATTTCAACTATTCAAAATTAAATTAGTACAAGACCTTATCAAAACTGCTTTTGACCGTCGTCGGGTGGAATTTGCAGAAAATATGATTAACAGGAATGTGGTTAATCCTTAATTCTTACCATTAGCTGGATAATGCAAAACTAATAGCAGTTACAAAATCTGTTGCAGAAGTATTTTATTTAGCAGAAAAGCGAAGTCAAAGTTGCAGTAAAACGACACCCCTTTATCAAAATAGTTATCATAAAAATTAGAGCGTGTGCTGTCTACCTATTTCTATTTAGGTTGTATTACATATTTTTAACCCTTTTTATTTGCAATAAGTAAGGACACGTTAACAGCACTGTATGTAGGAAAAATTGTCGAATTTTTTTCTAAATAGTATAGTTTTGAAAATATTTGAAATTGTAGATTACATTCCAACCTAACACAGATTATCCAGTACAAGTACTGAATAATTCGTGTTATATACGTATAAAAATTGCCATTACTCGTATTATTTAATCTAGACATATAATGTGCTTCTAATACAGATTAATCTTTTTATAGTCGTATCGATAATTCATTCTTGGAAAAATGGTAATAAATTGAGTTCTACTTAAGTAATTAAAAATAGCAAAATTTATAAACTACAACGAACCTTTTTTTTAATAAAATTAGATGTGATAGAGGATCCATTATCATTATATAAAAGGATTAAATTTAGTTTAGATACATCCTGCGATCCAATAAAGCTGATGGTGATATTAAATCTCAATCTTAGTTCAAAAGAAACTCAGTTGTCAAAAATTTAATATTGTTACAAAATTAGATATAACAATAATCCCAGACTATTCCAGAACTGTCAAAAGGTTTCATAGAACTAAGATGAAAAATGTAATCACAAATGCATCATGGCATTGGAATCTATTACATTAGCATTATGAGTAATATTATGCTTTACTAATCTGGAGTTTTTCATTAATGTTCAGGAATTTCTCCTTTCTAATAAATAGCAGATTAAATTCTTTTAGTTTTAATTTTTGCTTAGAATCTTGTATTTTTAAAAACTGTTACAAATAAATAGAAATATAACCTTTTATTATTAGTGTACTGTTAAATAAATACTTAAGTGAATACGTAGAAATAAATAGATGTAATTTAGTAAATATAAGTAAAATGTTTTAAACAACTAACTAGTTTAGTTGCAGTATTATTTTATGGGTAGTTGATTTTGAAGAAATTTTAAATATAGTTGCTATACAAAAAATAAAGTGCAGTTATTTATAAAATAGTGTAGACAGTAAATTATCTAAATATCCAAATTGAGTTGAAAATTAAAGATTTGTCTTATATCTTAGAGTAAGCGTAAAACAACATAAAAATTACAGTATTTTTAAAAGTAGAGTCCATGTTAAAAGTTAAACAAAGATCAATAAAAATTAGATTACTATATGACTGAAAAAGAAATTTTCAGGGAGATGTTGGTAAATATTTATGTGTGTAATTGTCCCATAGACAAACCTCAAAGCGTTACCATTACGAACATATTGTTTGAGAAATTGTTGTTCCAATTTTGGCGATAAAAAGTTCAACGGAATCCACATTGTGAATTTTTAAAGAAAACATATTTGGTAAAAATCTTAATTTTGCTAAACAGAATATCGGTCGGTGGGTAGCTGTTTTTGAAAGGGTTTTCCAATAAGAAAATATATGAGTATGGTGGGTATATTATCCTACGTAGGTCAGCATAAAAGTTGTTTTTCCAAATTCAAGGAAGAAGAAAATACATCAAAAATGAACACTGGGTTGGAAGACCTATTTCTATGTTCACTTGCTGCTGTGCAAGACATGATTTAGGACGATCGACGAATTTGACTCAAACGTATAGCTGAGACGTTAAATATCTCCTATGAATGTGTCTTATATCATACCGCAAGGTTTTGATATGAGAAAATTATGTCAAATGCGTCCCTAAATTCTTCGAATTTTTATATTATATTGCAACTATAGACGGAACATGGATCCATCACACCAATTCAGAAGGAAAGAGTAATCTTAGTAAGGTAAACACGTTGGTTCTCTATGTTCAAAGAAATTACATGTCCAAAAACCGACAAGAAAGGCCCTTGCATCAATTTTTTGGTGTAAGTACAGAATAATTATGTCGAACTGTTCAGAACAGGTCAAAACTGCGAAGATGGCTTATTATTTTACATTATTAATTGGCATGAATGGCATGGTGAAATTTTCAAAGGTGTGCTTTTCTATTAGGAAAATGTTGTCGCTCAGAAAATTAATGAAGCTAGTTTTGAATTGGTCGATTATTCCTCCCTTTTTGCCAGATTTACCTCGCCAAACTATTACATATTTACAAAATTTAAAAAAATCTGAAAAGGAAGTAGCTCTGATACTGCGGAGGAGTGGTTTTGCAGACAAAACAATTTTTTTTATTAAAGTCTTAAAAATGCCTTATGAGTATTGTGCTAAGTGTATGGAGTTAAAAGTGATCGAGTTGAATAAATAAAAATAATATTTTGAAATACAGTTTTCTAAGTTACGATAAGAACTTACTAATAGATCCTCGTAATTTAATATTAATAATTATGCTAGCAATACTACTATTACATATTTTTTCAAATTTCATTTATTTGCACTACTAACTGTTGCCAAAACACTTACGAACAAGGGCAATGCTTTTTAAAGATTATGTTGTTCAATTGTTCCTTTTACGAAATCTGTTATTAGTACAAGTTTAATAATGTAATTGCTGCACGTATTATGAATAAATATCTTTTTAGCAATAGATTTTGTATAACTTGTTTCGTGCATAGCTGTAATTACAATTAAAATTTAATTCCTTAAAATACTTTGCACCCACTTTCCTTTATTTATCATTTTAGTATATTAAATTTATGCTTACAATAAAATTTAACACAATCTAAATTTTCGAATAGTATTAATAAACGAATTATATAGAAATACTAAAAATAGTAACACTAATAAGTATAACATTATTATTCCTAATGCTTTTTTGATTTATTAAATATTATTATGCAAGTTGGCATTGCAGCTCTTTAAAGGGAAGTAAATTTTACCTGAAAAGAATAATAATTACATCCGATTTGATGTTAGCTTTTCATAACTACACTCTATTGATGTCGTAAAGAGGCTTACAGAAAATGATCAATCGTTAAAATTCCATTTATTTTTACTCCATGGTTATACTCTTTATATACATATGTAATTTTTTAAGTTTGTATTCTCTAGATCATATTTTACTTTGACTGCTTTTAAAAGAAAGAACTTTGCCTAATTACTTTAATCCAAATAAAATAATATTTATTTATTACTTTTGAAAGGCATCTAACTTATAATTTCGTGAAAATATGTCTATATATATATATATATATAAATATATATATATATATATATATATATATATATATATATA